>CM038214.1:111924205-111991705 GCA_021442155.1 Cymbidium sinense
GTTCAGTTACATTGCTAGAAAATAAAACCTAAACCTTAAAACTAAAAATAAAAATAAACTAAATAAAATTAAGCCTGAAACTGCTTAAAATAAGAAGCTAAAATAAAACCCAAAATAAAATAAATAAACTAAATTAAATAAAAATAAAAATGAAACTAAATAAAATTAAAACTAAAATAAACTAAAATAAATAAAAAATAAACTAAAAAACTTAAGTAAACATAATGCTACTGATTTGCTTAATTAAAAAAAATTTTAAAAATAAATTAATCAAAAAAACCTTAAACCCTAAAAACCCTAAACCCAAAATCCTAAACCCTAAAACTGAAACCTTAAACCTTAAACCCTAAATCCTAAACCCCAAACCCTAAACCCTAAACAACCCCAAACCATAAAACCCTAAACCCTAAACCCTAAACCCTAAACCATGAAACCCGAAACCCAAAACCTTAAACCCTAAATGCTAAATCCTAATCCCTAAATGCTGAACCAGAAACCTTAACCCTAAACCTAAAGTAACTAAATAAATATAAAAATAAACATAAATGCTAAAAGCTAATAAACCTAAACCTAAACCTAAACCCTAAGAATGGGCAGAACCCTGATGGTAGGAAGATAACCATCAATCAAGCTCAGTCTAGATCTAGCCGTGGAGGTGAAAGCGGAGGCGGCAATTATCGTAGTGGTGGTGGGGGATCTGGAGGTGCTGGTGGATATGGAGGTGGTAGTTACGAAGGCGGGATGAGCAAGAGAGGTTACAACTGTTGTGGTGGTGGAGGAAGAGATCAGGGATATGATGGCGAATCACGCTACTCGAAAGGTGAGGGTGGTTATGATGGGAACTAGAGAAATTGAAGAACGGTTGATCCGATTGCCTCCTAATGTAACTGTGTCTTTACAGTAGAGATGGTTCTAAGTTATCTAATGTTTTTGATTTTCTATGTGTGCTCATTTTTTATCTATGTCGTGGTGTGCTACTTGGTTGATGAAATTGAAAAGAAGAAATGTTGAATCTGAATTTGTTCTCTCTTAAAAAAAATCATCCCTAAACACTAAACTAAAACATAAACCCTAAACCTAAAACCTAAACACTAAACCTTAAACCCTAAACCCTAAAAATCCTAAACCCTAAACCCTAAACCAAATAAAAAACTAAAACAAAAAAAAATACTAAACCCTAAACTCTAAACCCTAACACCCTTAACACTAAACCCTAAACCCTAAATCTTAAAACCTACAACCCTAAATAAAATAAAATAAACCTAAGAATAAAGAACGAAAATAAAATAAAAACTAAACATAAAATAAAATTAAAATAAACCTAAAATAAAATAAAACAAAAACTAAATACAAACCTAAACTTAAAAAATAAACCTTAAAATAAAACCTAAAAATAAATAAAAAAATAAAGCCTAAACCCTAAACTAAAAAAAAACTAAAACATAAAAGAAAAATAAAATAAACCTAAACCTGAACTAAAATAAATAAAACCTAAACCTAAACATTAAATAAAATAAACATAAACTAAAGAAAATAAAATAAACTAAAAATAAACTAAACCTAAACCTATACCTAAACTAAAATATAAAACCTAAAACCTCAACCTAAAAAATAAAATAAAAATCAAAACCTAAAATAAAAAATAAAAAATAAAACTTAAACCTATAAATTAAAATTAAAATAAAACTGAACTAAAATAAATAAACCTAATATAAATAAACTAAGTTAAATAAAAATAAAAATAAACCAAAATAATAATAATAAATAAAACAAACTAAAATAAATAAACTAAATAAACCTAAACCTACCAGCTTACATAATTTAAGAAAAAAATTAAGAAAAATTAAGAAATAAAAAACCCACTAAACCTTAAACCGTAAACCATGAACCATAAAAATCTAAAATCATAAACCCTAAATCCTAAACCCTAAACCCTAAATCTATAACCCTAAAATCTCAACCCTAAACCTAGAACCCTAAACCCTAAACCCTAAACCCTGAACCTTAAACCCTAAACCCTAATCCTAAACCCTACATGAACCTCCCTAAACCCTATAAACTAACTAAAACTAACCCAAACCCATCTGCACCCAAATTAATCCTAAACCCAACTTGTTTGGGGTTTGGGGTTTAAACTAGCCCTAAACTAAAACTAAACACTAAACCTAAACCCTAAACCTAAACTCCTAAACCATAAACCTAACCCTAAACTTTAAACCTTAAATAAACTAAACTACCTTAAACCTAAATTTAAAACTAAGCCAAACCTTAAACCTCCTAAAATCCTAAACCTAGATCCTAAACCATAAACTCCTAAACCACTTAAACCCTAAACCTAATCCTAAAACTAAACCTAAACCCAAACCTAAACTAAACCTAACTCTAAAAACCTGAACCTAAACCTTAAACCCTAAAGCCTCAACACTAAACCTAAACCTAAACCCTAAACCTAAACCCTAAACAAACCCCTAAACCTAAAGTTTAAACCTAAACCCTAAACCCTAAACCCTAAACCCTAATCCCTAAAACCTAACCCTAAACTTTAAACCATAAACTTAAACCTAAAGTTACTAAATAAATAAAAAATAAACATAAACCTTAAAAGCTAATAAACCTAAATCAAAACCTAAACCCTAAGAATGGGAAGAACCTTGACGATAGGATCATTATCAACCAGGCTTAGTCTAGAATGGGTGTTGGAGGTGAAGGCAGAGGTGGCAGTTATCACAGTTGTGGTGGGGGATCTAGAGGTACTGGTGGATATGGAGGTGGGAGGAGAA
Organism: Cymbidium sinense; assembly: GCA_021442155.1. Lineage (NCBI taxonomy): Eukaryota > Viridiplantae > Streptophyta > Magnoliopsida > Asparagales > Orchidaceae > Cymbidium > Cymbidium sinense. The sequence continues at coordinate 111,926,986 of CM038214.1, forward strand.
ACCAAGGTTATAGCCATGGTGGTGGTGGAGCGAGAGATTAGGGATATGATGGCGAATCCCACTACTAGAGAGGTGGGGGTGGTTCTGATGGGAACTGGAAAATCAAGAACACCAATTGATCTACTTGCTATGGAGATGTCTTTATAGTAGATATGGTTCTAGTTATCTAGGGTTTTTTATTTGCTCTACGCATTCTCATTTTTTATCTATGTCATCACTTGTATCTTAGAAAACTTAGTGTCCTACTTGGTTGATGTAATTGAAAAGAAAAAATGTTGAATATGAATTTGTTCTCCATTAAAAAAAAACCATAAACCCTAAACCTTAAACTAAAACATAAACCCATAACCTAAAACCTAAAACCTAAAACCTAAACCTTAAACCCTAAAAATTCTAAACCCTAATCCTTAAACCCTAAACCCTAAATCCTAAAACCCTAAACCCTAAACCCTAAACTCTAAACATTGAAACCCTAAACCCTAAACCTTAAACACTAAATCCTAAAACCTACAACACTAAACCCTAAACCCTAAACCCCAAACCTAAAACCATAAACCCTAAACTCTAAACCCTAAATACTAAACTAACCCTAAACCCTAAACCCTAAATCCTAAAAACCTACACTAAATAAAACCTATAAATAAATTAAATAAAAAAACCTAAACCTAAATAAAATAAATAAATAAATAAACCTAAACATAAATAAAATAAAAAAATAAAATAAAAACCTAAACTAAAACCTAAACCTAAGCTTAAATATAATAAAAAAAAAACTAAAATAAAAAAAAATAAAAACCTAAACTAAACTAAAAAATAAAATAAACTTAAAATAAAAAAACCAAAATAAAAAAAACTAAACTTAAAATAAAAGTAAAATAAACCTAAAAAATGAAATAAAAACCTAAACCTAAATCTAAAATTAAAAAAAAAAATAAAAAATAAAAAATAAGATTAAACTAAAACTAAAATAAAAAATAAACCTAAACTTAAACCAAGACCTAAAAATATACTAAAATAAAAACCAAAAAAATAAATAAACCTAAAATAAATAAACTAAACTAAATAAAAGAAAATAAACTAAATAAACTAAATAAACCTAAACCTACCAATTTACTTAATTTAAAAATAAAATAAATAAAAAAGAAAAAAACCTGAAACCCTAAACCCCAAACCCTAACTAAATCCTAAATCCTAAACTCTAAACCCTAAACCCTAAACCCTAAACCCTAAACCTTAAATTCTAAAACCTAGACCTATAACCCTAAACAATAAACCATAACCCCTAAACCCTGAAACCTAAAAAGCCCTAAACCCTAAACCCTGAACCCTAAACCTTAAACCTTAAACCTAAACCCTAAACCCTAAACATTAAACCATAAACCTGAAACAAACAAAACTAAATTGTAAACCTTAAACCCTAAAACCCTAAAGCTTAAACCCTAAACCCTAAAGCTTAAAAATTAAACCCTAAACCTTAAAAACCCTAAGCCCTAAAGCCTAAAAATTAAACCCTAAACCCTAATTCCCAATCATTCTGGTTTTAATTTCTCTCCATAATATGCAAATTCATTTCATTAACCATCAATTCCTTTTTGCTATGAGTGATTTATTTGGTTTGTCATTGTAAATTGATCAGGGAATGGTTGTGAAATCTCTTCCTTCAGTGTCTAGAATCCTTGTTGAATTGGACATTACTAAGAAACACCCCAAATAAATCTAGTTGGGATATCAAAATTATAGTTACATTCAAAGAATTTAATTTGAAAATTTCATTATCTTTTTTCTCACAACAAAATCCATGGGCATGATAATTCTGAATGTTTCATTCTTCATCTTCACCTAATAAAGAAAATCCCTATTAAGGAAACTTCTGTTCCTACCTACCACTGTTGAATATCAAAAAGGTACTTCAGAAAAAAAAGATTTTTTTGAATGTTCCTAATAAGGTTGTTTTACCTCTTACTTCTTCTGTGTAATTGAAGGCTTCTAATGTTGACAATAATAGTTTTTCTAAACTTTTTGAATGCCAATTCTATTTTCTCTGATTCGGTCACTACATCCTTACCATCTTTGATTGATGAAAATGAAGATTTAATTGAAAATATTAATGAGGATATTAATGTTATGCATCATTCAAATTATATGGAGAATATGGTTTTGGTTCCTCATGATAATCGTGTTGCAAAACTTGATTTTAATTTTCAAGTTCAGGATGATTTAAATTCTCAAAAAGATTTGCTTTTGTCTAATAATTTGGGTATTGAAGAGGAAGGGCTGGGTGTTCACACTTGCCTTCTTAATAAATCTATTTCTTCTCGCTCTCTTGTTATACCAGATGCTTATTTGCCATTAATAAATTATAATGTCTTGGAAGAAGGAAAACTCACTTCTTTATAGAGTACTTCATCTAAATCTATGATTAATGTTGCTAAAACCTTCTCGGATGATTATTATATGGGAAAAAAATGGTTTTCAAACTAATCATGCTAATAAGAGAAAGAATGTTAAAAAGTTCCCTCCCAAATTGTCAAAAAAACACTAGATTTGCTACAGCCTCCCTATCCTCTCTTAATTAACCTTTTCTTAACCCCATTTTTTTCCTTATGTTTAATTTTCTTGTTTGGAATGTTAGAGGGATTGGTACCCTCTCTATTCATCTAAAATCTTTATCAATTCATAACATTTCTTAACTTATTGTTGTAGACCCTCTTATTCATGCTAATAAAATTAACCATGTTGCTAGAATGATCAGTTTCAATAAATTTTTCTCTAAAGTTAGTAATAAGATTCAATCTTTTTGGAATTATTTTGTTGATGTTCCTATTCTTGATGATTTTCAACAAGTAGTCAATACTCAAATCTCTTATGATGATTATTGTGTTTTGGGCTCTTTTGTTTATGCATCTTGTAATAGATCTGGTAGAAATCTTCATTGGGATACTTTGAGGAATTTTGCTACATCTATCAATAAACCTTGGTTTGTCGGTGGGAATTTCAACATTATTTTATTCTCTTATGAATGAAGTGGTGCTTGCTCTCCTAATATTTATTCCATGGAAAAATTTTTCTATATGATCCTTGATTGTAATTTGATTGATATTGGTTTTAAGGGTTCTAATTATACTTGGCAAAACTCTAGACTTTGGCAAAGGTTGGACTGGATTTTTTTTAATACTCATTCGATTACTCAATGGGCTATTACTTCTATAGATCATTTAAGCAGAACCTTGTCTAATCATGCACCACTTTTGATTTATATTAAAGATAATTCTAATATATTAAAGAATTCCTCTCCTTTTAAATTTCAAAACATGTGGATTCAGCACATTAAAGTTGACCTCACTTTTGGAGTGAGTTCTCAACCTCCTCTTTTTAGACCAAGGGATCTAATATACACTAATACTTTCTTAGTCATAAGACACTTCTAGTGATTAGGTGAACACATTTCCTAAACCTCGAGACTTATAAGGGTTAATCATAGGATTAGGCTATGCCTTAGGGTTTAAGGAGACTCACCTACTCTATAGCCTAAATCTAACCTGTGTTCACCTTCACAAACCAAACCTCAAATTCAATTCAAATATCACAATTCAAATTCAAATACAAATCAAATGATTAAAGCCCATGATCGAATCCAAAATTGAAATCCTTCCTAAGCTCTATGATTTATCTTATGGACTTAGCCTTAACCAAATCCAAATCAATCCAAATTCAATTGATTTTCTCAAAGATAAATTCAACCCTTCAATCAATTTATCAAATTCAAACTCAAACTCAACTTCAAGTCATGATCCAAACCTAAATCCAAATCAAATCAAATCCAAATTCAAATGCTTACTTCAATTTCATGGACTTAGCCAAGTTCTACCTAAAATTAATCGATCCTTCAATTATCATTCCAAGTTCTACCTAAAGTCACAATCAAAACCATCAAGTAAATCATTCCTATTAGAATTCAAAATCAAATGCAATTTTAGTCAAGTTTAAGCCTAAATTAAATCAAATCATGATTTGAATGTTAAGTCACTAATATATATAAATAGAAAATGATAATAAAAAAAACAACAACTTTTAATTTAACATGCACAATCCCTTTGAAATCTAAAATGAACTACAGAGAGAGAGAGAGAGAGAGAGAGAGAGAGATTAAACCAATTCTAAACATCAAACAAAATTTATTTAGAATTAAATCAAAATAAAAACTAAAAATAAATTATATATATAATATATTAACCATTAAATCAAAATAATTAATTTATCAAATTATGAATCCATATTATCAATAATTATTAATCATAATTAAAATTATACTATTTTATACACATAACTTATAAATTTTTATTCAATTATTTACAAAAGTTATTAAAATTATGTAAAACATTTAAAATCATTCATTTAAAAAAAATCAGGTTTCATCAAATTTTTTAAAAAAAAAAGTGAAAAAGACAAAACTACTAAATGACCTACTCCTTGCTAATTTATGGGATCATGACAACACATAAAAAATGAAAAAGAAAGAAAAAAATGGGAATGTGGGAGAAGTTGAGGCATGTAGGACAAAGTTGGCATCTCTCTCTCTCTCTCTCTCTCTCTCTCTCTCTCTCTCTCTCGGCCAGTAAAAACATGACACACTAAAAAAAATAAAAATAAAAGAGGCCCCATCTTTTTTGTCATCTCCCTTTAGGAAAAAGAAGCCAAAGTCCTCTCATTCCTACTTCACTTGAGAGTGGCTCTCCCATCCCAGCAGTCCCTAAAGAAATAATAATAAATAATCTTTTTAAGCACCTCTCCTCTGCTGGACGCAAAGCCGAAAGTGAACTCTCCCTCACATCCATCTCTTCCTCTCAACCAAGCGAAGCCTGGCCAACCCAAGTGGCATCCATGCCTCCCTCTTCCTCCAGGTGACCTCTCTTCCCTCACTTTCTCCAAAATAGAGACACACAGTAGCATGTAGCAGGTAGCTATTCGAGACTTCCTTGGTCCCAACTAGCCCCCATAAATTTGGCTATCTATAGAAAGCACATGAGATATCCCATGAATATTATATTGATCAACCGAACCATGCCACTCGCATAGACTGGCCATTAGTGAACTCTCCCTCCATGCCTCCATGCTCTTTCATAAAGACCACGACTTTCCAGCCCCAAGCATCAGTCCCATTCTTCATCGCTTCTCCTATTGCATCACTAGTCATAGAAGAATGCCTTCGATGGTCTCTACTAGATGGTTCTCTGGATTTAGCGTGAAGAAACAATTCCTAACTGAAATTATCAAGGTAGGTGATCCATCCCTCCACGAGCCCACTGTTGAGGTCTCCTTGGAGGAGATCAAATCAGAGAAGATCTAGAAGATCATAGATGACATGATTGTAGTCATGTGGAAGACCCTAGCATCGGCCTCATTGCTCAATAGATTGGTATTCCTTTGTGGGAAATGAGCTGAGTGGAAATGGAAGAGGTGCATGTATTAATGCAGAATAGTATGCTAGGGGTTTAATTATCCTAAAAGCCATCCTCAATGATCTATACAAAAATTTCAAATCAAAGGCATTGCTGGTAGCGCCTGGAGGGTTCTTTAATGATCCATAGTGGTATGCTCAGCTTCTAGAGGCTTTTAAACCTAATGTTCTCAATGCCCTAGCACATCATATATATATATAATTTGGGTGGAGATTATTATTCTTGAAGACACAAAGGAATACATTAGCTACACTCCTAAGAGTGAAATTGATGCACAAGACCATCGACCTTTTGATCTGCTGGTAATAATTTATCCAAAGCTTTAGAAGAAAGCAAGAAAAATAGCTTTGTTCTTTGAAAGATGTTTCAGTGTTGATGGATTTTGAGCTATGGTAGAGCGGCATTTATAGGTGGAGGTCACAGGTCATGATCATTTTGGTCAACCTATTAAAATTCCTTCTTCTGGATGGATGGCTTGCATATTAAAGCATGAGTTTGATCATATGAATGGGACTATATATGTGGATAAGATTGTTCTGAGAACTTTCAGAGAAGTCGAGAATCTAGATTTGCCTCTTCCAGTAGGATGCCCAAAGCCAGGTGTTTATGAGCAAGTGAGGAGGAAGCGAACCATAAGAGCAAAGAAAAAGAATGCTAGCTAAAGTATTGATATGACCCAACAAGCACCTTAATAGGGCTTTGTTTCTTCCAAATAACGCCACCTCTTGGTCAGAATCCACAGGACATTCTTAAATGCCTAAAATGGCTTAGGTATCTCATGTTTGATGTGTCAAATGTAAGCATCACTAGGATCCAACCTTTATAGTGCGTGCAATTTACTTTTTAATCCTTTTAGCGAGAGTTTAGAGACAAAAGTAAGATTACTCATTTTATGTGTTGAAGTGAATAGTTTTGATTAGGTCGAATGGCATAGTGATTTGATTCCACCTATCAAGCCATGATTAACTTGTGGGCCATTTGATCTTTGATCAAATGATCACGATAAATCCAATATTTTATTTATTATTAAATTTAATCAGATCTAAAAAAGGAGTTAATCAATCTTTAGAATAAATAAAGAAAGAAATAATATGTGATCGAATAAAATCCAAAAAAATGTACAAATTAAATTATCTTAAAATTTAAGTAAAACTTAGTATAAAAAAAATTAACTATACCAATAACATTATAAATATTATAATCAAATGTAAAAAGTTGTTTGAACACAATTTATAAAATTCAATTATAAAAAACAATTCAATCCCTAATTAATATATGTTGATCTTAAAAGTCAAAAAGAAAATTTAGTTATCAAACATATCCTTAATTATAATTAATTAAACTATTAATTACTATTTAATAAGCTTTATTTGATTAGTTTCTTATAAAATATTGGAGGAATATGATTAGGACTTCTTTCGTAATTATTTACTCTAATTTATTTCATTAAGAGAGGGGATTTATGGATTAAGATTGAGACCACTTTCCCAACCCATTCCTTAAATCCATTTTATTTGAAGGATAATTAATCAATTTGGCAAATTAAGTAAGGTAATTTGATTAATTAATTAATGATTTCATTAATCAAATTAAAATTTCAATCATATCTGATCTTCAATAATTAATTCATGGGTAGATCTTTAGGTATTTAATAGCCTAAAGAGAATTAATAAAATTATGATTTACCCATATGTGTGGAAAAATCATATAAGTAATTAATTAAGTTCTTTAATCTAATTAATCAATAATTATGAGCTAATTGCATTATGCCTTTTTATTTCTTAGGATTATTGCAAGTTATTTTCCATGTATATCATTTTGGCTCATAATTATTTAATTAATTACTTTAAGGTAACATAGGTAAGGCTTAATTACTGGATTTAATGCATATTAAAACCTAATTAATCCATAAAATCCACTTAATTAAATTTTATTAAACCAAATCAATTCACAAACATGGGAAAGCATTAGGATCAGTAAACTTTCCTTTATTTCATTAAATCAAATCAAAACATAAAAGTTAAATGTGACATAAGAAACTTTGGTTTGCTTGAAATGATTTTATTTGATATGATTGTCCTTAGGAATTAATTTAACTGAATGAAATCATGCATTTATGTTTAGTTATTCCTCTCCAATCATATTAAATGTTGTCTGTCATTTGATTCATGCATTCATCTTTTGCAAAATTAAATAAATCAAATGGTTCCCTTTATGTCAAGCTTGCATGTGTTGATTTAATTTAATATATGTGTTGCTATTATCACTATTAAATCAAAGTTATTTTCTAAAGTTTGTAAGTCAACTTTAATATTTGGACTGATAATAGTTATAAATATTTATAAGCTTGCATGTGTCTATGGCTTAGAACATGTGATATGGAGTTCTCTTTCTTTAGTTTATATGGATTTACATAAAGTTTGAATGTCAATAAGTGTATAGTTCATTTGAAAAGGACACAACATTTGTTTGAATTCATTGTTATGTATTTATATGTTAGAATTTAGATAGAACTTTAGCTCACATGTATAAATAATTCAATTGAAAGAAATAGAACTTTTGCATGATTTTCCATTCTTATAGTCACTTGTACATTCATGTGTATTCAAGAATAGTGGATATATCTAGTCTAGACATTTGGCGATGCAAGGCTTTAAGTATCCACAAGGAGGTCTTTACCTCACTCCCCTGGTTTAACAATGGTAAAGTATCAACTTAAAACTTTTATACACTTGTATGTACATTTAGCTAATGAATAAAAATCTCCTTTTCAAATTTAGCTCACATGTATAAATAATTCAATTGAAATAAATACAACTTTTGCATGATTTTTTATTCTTGTAGTCACTTGTACATTCAGGTGTATTCAAGTATAGTCGGTATATCTAGTCCAGATATTTAGGGATGCAAATCATTAAGTAGCCTCAAGGAGGTCTTTACCTCACTCCCCTAATTTAACAATGGCGAAGTATTCACTTAAAACTTTTGTATGTGCAATTAGCTAATGAATGAAAATCTCCTTTTTCAACTTGAGCTCACATGTATAAATAATTCAATTGAAAGAAATATAACTTTTGCATAATTTTCCATTCATGTAGTCACTTGTAAATTCAAATGTATTCAAGAATAGTGGGTATATCTAGTTTGGACATTCCGAGGATGCAAGGATTTAAGTAGCCCCAAGGAAGTCTTTACCTCACTCCCCTGGTTTAACAATGGTGAAGTATCCACTTAAAACTTTTATACACTTGTATGTGCATTTAGCTAATGAATGAAAATCTCCTTTTTCAACTTTAGCTCACATGTATAAATAATTCAATTGAAAGAAATACAACTTTTGCATGATTTTCCATTCTTGTAGTCATTTGTACATTCATGTGTATTCAAGAATACTGGGTATATGTAATCTAGATATTCTAGGGATGTGAGGCTTCAAGTAGCCCCAAAGATGTCTTTACATCATTCCCTTAGTTTAACAATGGTAAAGCATAAGCTTAAAACTTTTATAAACTTGTATGCACATTTAGCTAATGAATGAAAATCTCCTTTTCTACAAATATACACATCTACATTCATCATCTAAGTGTGCTAAAATTTATTTTATGTGTATGTATATTTAGGATTAATATCATATGCATGTTATATGTGATGGAAATGAATGATTGAACATATGTCATGTGATAGTAATTCAATTGAATTAATCTTAAGATGCCTTTCATATTAAATAAGATAATTTAAAGATAGCCTAAACTTAGGATTAAGTTAAAATGTGTAATAAGCCCTTCACTAAAGAGAACTAAATCAAATTAACATGCTTTAGAAAGTGGCTTAAGGTAGGGATGAAAGAGGGAAATCCTTTTTTCTTCTATTTATAACCCTTAGTTGCTAAGTGTAATCAAATGAAACAAAAGAAAACATAAGTAAAATTCTCAAATCAATTAAATAACTTCAAGTGAAACCAACCTTTCATGTTAAATTAAATCTTTATAAACTTAGAAACTACAATAATGCCTTAGCATACCACACAAGACTTAACACACGCATTATAGTTAAGTCACTACTTCTAGCTTTATAATATGGCGGTGCTTGGTATGACGTATATTTTAGTTTGTGATGTATTGTTGTAGACTGGATATTAGGGTGTATGCCTTGTAGACTGGATGGTAGGACGTGATTAGCCTAATCATGTTTTCTAGTAGGGGATTATGTTTAAGGGGCCACTTAAAAATAAATATAAATGCTCTCTTTACAGGTTGCTTAAGCCCCTAAGCATAATCCAAGTTAGGAAAGGTGGGCTTGGTTACCCATGTGTAGGGTGCTAAGTCCAAATTATGTTATAAATACTTGGGATTGTATGTACTAACCTCTATTTTATCGGTGTAGTTAGATTTACTTTTCCTATTCTTAATGTAATTATGCAATTATGAATTAGGATTAGTGCTATGGGGGATAACGATCAGCATTGGCTAGAAAGCTTTGTCCTAGGAGGTCATGTGATGCCTTTGAAGTGGAGCAAATTAAATCAAAGGAAAGAAATGAAGACATGAAGATCCTCCATGTCATTCATTCATTATAAATTGTAATTATTATTTTGTAAGGGCAGAGCTCGGCTACCCATCTTTTCTTTTAAGGTTGTACTACGGTACCCGACCGCATCGGCCTTTTATTCTTTCATGATAGTTATAGAAATTGGTTGATGATTTGTTTAGGATGTGTAATAGAAATGGCATGCTTTTCTTAGTTTCTTAAATGAATGATGTTTGAATGTGTGTCCTAGATGTGATTACACTCTTAGGGAGAAATAAATCTTTTGCCCAACAATAACTCATAACTAAAGTTTTAAATAATTCATAACCTCACATAAAGCCTAGGCATTAAATCAAGATAATTAAAAGATTTAGCAACCATCATGCCTTAGGAGTCCTTATTAGGTGATTAGGTCTCTTATAGGGTGATGATTTCTATCTTTTGAGATAGTGCATCATTCCTTCATACGATCACTTCAATAAGTATCTCTTAAGATCTGCATGGTGTCCCACATCTTAATAATAAACACCAAAATTAATTTCTTTTAATGTTGTGGCTAACAATTAGGAAGCTCCTTTACATCCTGATAATTTGATTAGGGGTATGAATAAACTCTAGTTTAAACTAAAATGACATAAAACAAAATCTTGTTTGGTGGAACAATCATTATTTTAAAAATCTTTTTTCCTAATATGAAGGATAGGGAAAATTTGATTTGTGATATTGAAGTTTCTATTATGACATAACCTTCCAAGATTATGGACTTGAATGAGGCAAAAAATAAACTTGTTAATTTTCAAAATATGGAAGAAACTTATTGGCATCAAAAGCTACTAGTAAACATATTGTGGATAGTGACAGGAATACTAGGTATTTACATGCTTTTGTTAATAAAAAGAGAGCATTAAATAATATACTGAAATTTAAAAATGATAATGGAGAATGGATTACGGAATAATGATATTAAGGATTCAGTTATCAATTATTTTCGAAATAAGCTTAATAAGAGTTGCTCTTATAAAGCTATTTCTAAATCACACTTTATTCCTTCGATTATTATCAATGATGACAATGCTTTGCTTACTATTTGGCCTAACGAAGATGAAAATTTTAAAGTTCTTAATAGCATGAAAATAGATTCTGTTGCTGGATCGGAGGGTTTTGCTAAATTTTTCAAAAATGTTGGATTGTTATTAATAATGATTTGATTGATGTTGTGGTTGATTTCTTTAATGGTACTCCTTTTCCTAGATATTTTTCTAGGACTTCTATTGTTCTCATACCTAAGAAAGATAATCTGGACTATTGGAGTGAGTTTAGACCTATTAGTCTTTGCACCTTCTTCAATAAGCTAATTTTCAAAATTATTGCCAACAGGCTTAGTCCTCTTCTTCATAAGATTATCTCTCTGACCAAACTGGTTTTTTTAGAGGTTGATCTAATTCTTATAATATTTTACTTGCCCAAGAATTAATTGATGATTTAGATGCTAAGACTAGAGGTTGAAACATTCTTTTCAAATTAGATATTACCAAAGCTTTTGATAATATCTTGGGGATTTCCTTTTTCATATTTTAAATTTATTTGGGTTTTGATAAATTTATTTTACAATTAAAAATTGTATAATATAATGGTTTTCTTTTTTTGCTTAATGGGAAAGCTTTGGGTTCTTTCCTTCCTCCCATGGCTTAAGACAAGGGGATCCTTTATCTCCCACTTTATTGTTGACCTCACTTTTGGAGTGAGCTCTCAACTTCTTATCATAGATCTAGGACTCTCATAGAGTTCTTTAGTCTTAACACTTCTAGTGATTAGGTGAACACTAACCCAAGACTTAGAAGAGATCAATAGGAATAGGTGTTAGGGACTTAGAGGACTTTCTACACTATAGTAAACCAAATCCTTGCTTTCTTATTTCAAACTAAACATCAAATTCAAATTCAATTCCAAATTCATGATTAAGTCCATCATTAAATTCAAATTTCAAATCTCTTCCTATGCCCTTTGATTTTATCATATTAACTTAGCCTTAACCAAATTCAAATCAACCCCAATCCTATTGATTTTCTCAATTAGCAAATTCAATCTCAAATCAAATCCCAATCCAAATTCCAAAATCAAATCCAACTCCCATTGATTGAAACCCATGACTATATCTAAATCTCAAAATTCCTTTCTTAAGCCATATGGACCTAACTCCATAACCAAATCTTAATCCAAATCAAATCAAACTCAATTGATTTCTTTATAATCAATCATTCCTTCATTTTTATTCAAAATATAAATGAAACCCATCCTCCAATGATCAAAAATAAATAAAACCAATCTAATTCGCATCTTAAGCCCTCTTTGACCTACATCCTTTAATTTGGCCAAATTTGTTTCCAAATCACTCCAAATTCAAGTGATTTTCTCATAACCAATTTATACTTTCATTTATATTCAAAAATATAAATGAAATATAAATCCAAATGACCAAAACCAATCCCAAATCAAATCAATTTTCTAATTTTAGCCCTTTTAGCTAAATTCTTGAACTTGGCTAAATGATATCCAAATCAACTCAAAACCTATGGATTTCTTCATGATTCAATCACTCCTTCAATCATTGATGCAAATATAAATATAAACCACCCTTGTTAAACCAAACTCAAGTCAACCCAAGTCAAGCCCATGTTGACCCTTTTGGCTTGAAATTATAATACGAACCAAAACCCACATGGCTCCAAACTACTTTCAATTGGAGTTATATTTCCATCTTAAATCCATTGATCAACTCAACTAAACTTAGATCAAGCCATGATCAAGCCAACCAACCCATTTTGGTTCACTTGACCCAAAGTGACCTAAAAGACCTTCTTGAGCCAAGTTCTAATCCAACCGAAATTGGATTGAACCAAGCCCATCTAAACCTTCAAGCATGACCAACCATCATCATAGGGTGATCGATTGCATTGAATTGGGTCAAATAAGTCAAACTCTGCCTTTAACCAAGTCAACACTTAGCCCAAACGAAACCCAAACTAGGCAAAATACACCATATGCCAAATTGATTGAAACCATTGATTCAAACCCATTCATGATCAATGATTGAACATGACAAAACCCTCACTTAAGCTAAATCAAGTCCAATTGGCCATTTGACCTAAGTTGACCCAAATTGGCCTAAAAGGCTAAAATAGATCAAATCATGATTTGATCTAAATTGATTGCAACCAATGACTCAAGCTCATCCCAAATCACTTATTGAACGTGAACAAAGCCATAATTTGGCCCAAGTTGACCAATTGGTCAATTTGATCCAACCTAGCCCAAATTGACCTAAATAGTGATTTGGGCTATCAACTGATCACCTCAGTGGTTCCTTGTTTAGGGAGTTGTACGTCTACAAGCTTTCTCCTTGACTTGACTATTGCACATAAAAGGCACCCCTTAGATTGGTTAGCTCTACCTTGCAGTCAGTAGACTATCTCTTTGGATTTCAAAATCTAAGATAAGACTAAGCTAATATTAACCCAAGCCCAAGTTGACCTGTTTGGCTTGAAATTGTCATATGAACCAAAACCCACATGGCTCCAAACTACGTCTACAACTAGATTTATATTTCCATCTTAAATCCATAGATCAACTCAACTAAACTTGGATCAAACCATGATCAAGCCAAACAACCCATTTTGGTCCACTTGACCCAAAGTGACCTAAAAGACCTTGAGCCAAGTTCTAATCCAACCCAAATCGGATTGAACCAAGCCCATGTAAACCTTCAATCATGATCATCAATCATCATAGGGTGATCAATTGCATTAAATTAGGTCAAACCAAGTCAACACTTAGCTTAAATGAAACCAAAACTAGGCAAAATCCACCTTATGCCCAATTAATTAAAACCATTAACTCAAACCCATTCATGATCAATGATTGAACTTTACCAAACCCTCACTTAAGCCAAACCAAGTCCAATTGGCCATTTGACCTTAGTTGACTCAAATTGGCCTAAAAGGCTAAAATAGGTCAAATCATGATTTGATCTAAATTGTTAGCAACAAATGACTCAAGCTCATCCCAAATCACCTATTGAACTTGACCAAAGCCATAATTGGGTCCAAGTTGACCAAATGGTCAACTTGATCCAACCTAGCCCAAATTGACCTAAATAGTGAAATTGGCCAAAATTCAAATTAAATCCAAATTAAACCAAACCAAAGCCTACAATCATTTTAAATTGACCAATTGAACTTGAAACAACTCCTAACCAAACCAATTTGGTCAAATTGGTCAACTTGACCAATTTGATCTTTTTGAATCCAAATGAGTCAAATCCAAATATAGGCAAAACCAACCCAAATTAATTGAACTGAAGCATTCCAAATCATCATTTGAGCCTAACCCAAGCCTTGGTTTGACCCAATTTGGCCAATCTGTCAACCCAACCCAACCTAGCCCAAATGAACACATTTTGAACATAAGAATCCTAACCACCCAAAACCACTTTGTGGAACCTTGGTGGCTTACTTAACCCAACCCAATTGGACCCTAGGTCAACCCCAAAGAAACCCAACTCTATGTGGGACCCAAGCCAATGGGATTAACTAATGGACACCCTCTCATTTGCATTAGATCCTTTCCTTAAATGGCAAAGTCCACCTTGCCTCATCATGGCAGCCATCAAAGTGCCAAATGAGGAACTCCTAGGCCACCTTATCCTAGCCTAAGCCATCCTAGTCCTTGACATGGACCAAGGGAAGCAAGCCAAAAAGCCACCTCCATGGCCCAACACCCCCTAGACAAAGGAAGAACCAACCCAACTCAATCCTTCCACATCAAGCTTTGAGACTCCTCCCACTGCCTCGACCACTCCTTGCGAGCCACATGGCACTAACAGTGACACCTCTGATGATCTAACAGTGGCCAATCAACAAAAAATATAGGATGCATCTTGTTTGTCCATCATGAGCAATTGAGGGGTATACCCCCTCAATTCAAGTGACAAATGCGAGAAACTGCATTGAGAGACTTCCTAAGACATTTTTGAACTCCCTTAGAGCAATCCCAAGCATCCTCAAGCCCCCCGTTGATCGACATTGCCCATTCCTGAGCAAAGCCGAAATAAGACATCCCCCCTTCAATCAATACTCTCTCATTTTGCAATCAAATTTAAATTCCTCTTACCCACACTCTCACCACACTCCGTCGAAGCCAAATGAATCTTTTCTCGAGCTCCCAAGTGGTTGAAGGTGTGACTTTAATCGAAGCTAAGGCACCTATGTGTGTGAGGTGGTCGACTGAGCATTCCATACCAAATCAAGCGCAAAGCTTCTCAATAGGGACTCACCTTAACTAGGTTAAGCTACCTTCGATGACCCACTTCTAGACATTAGCTCAGGTGAGGTAATTCCTCAAAATCATAGCTATAGGGAAATCTTGCTTGGTATTTTTCAAAGAGAATTTGAATCCCATGTGAATTTGAACATTAGATGTGCATCTCCCCTCCTTTCTGAAGGTGTGGGATCAGCTTGATCCCAATAAGAGCTCGGGTTAGCTCGGATTGAACAGGGAAAGATGGACAGTGCTCATATTTTGTCACGCAAAGGAGGAATCTCATATGCCGTTCATTTTGCATGATTGGAACCGACAGCTTTTATTAGATTACAGAAGATCCCTGTTGTTTTCTCCCTTAACCCGCAGCTCGAATCATGGCCATCAGATCTTAGATCGAACAATCCACAGAGAAATCACGTCCGCCACCATCCAAGTCAGCCTTCAGATGTGACAACTTAAATAGCCACTCCCCGTCGCACCATGTGGAAACTGAGCCACGTCAGCCGCCACGTGGCTTGATAGAATTAACGCTTTAATTAGGCTATTTTAATAAATTTTTAAGCCTGAAACTTCCTAAATTCATAACTAATTGTAGAAAAATCCAAAACATAAAAGCTTTGGCTCATTTTAAAGGTATTTCAGAGTAGAATCTAGGAAAATTATTATTAATTGATTTTGAATAGTAGTTTTGGCTTAATTAAGGTTTAATTAAAAGTTTAATTAGCTTAATTACCCCTTAATTAAGCATCCAATTTATCTCAATTTTCTATGGATGTCTAGGAGATGACCTCTACCTCCCCTATTATTTTGGTATTTTATTGGTTGCTTAATTAGAGAAATTAATTGTTTAAGCCTTAATCACTCTCTTAATTTAATTAATAATAATTAGTGAATGAATAATAGTTTAATTAATTATTTAGGCCTAATTACCTCTATGGAATAGTAAGGGAACTTAGGGAGTGTAATTGGGATATTTTTTCCTAATTCATTTCCTAGGTTTCCTTCACTTTTTGGGATTAAATTAATTGATGATTAATGAGGTAATTAATTAATTTCTATGATAAAAAACAAAGCCTAATTGAGTGTTTGAAATGGCTTAGGTATTAAGGATTGAGGTCTTGTCCTTGATCCCTTTCTCTAATAATTTCATCATTCTAATCAAAATATAAATAATGAAATCAACCAATTAATTAATAAGCTTTATTTAACTCAATCTAAAAGCCACTTCATATTTAGGCAACCTTTAATTGATCCTAGGTAGCTCTTTGGGTGTTCAAAAACTCAAGGTGAGAGATAATGAAATTATGGTTAACTCATATGTGTAAGAAAACCAAAAAAGTAGTTAAGTGAGATCTCTTAAGATTATTTAACCATTAATCATAAGCCAATTGCATTGGGCCCCTTTCATTCCTTAGGAGCATTGAAAATTTACTTTTCATGTGGTTGCATATCATATTTGCTTATTATTAATTAGTTAATTAAATTAAAGTGATACAGGTAAAAGTTAATTAATACACTTAATTCATACTTTAACCTAATTAAAACATAAAGTTAACCTAAATATTCTTCATTAAACCAAACTAATTCACACATGAGGAATTAGATTAGGATTAGCAAACCTCTTTCATATTTCCTAGATCAAATCAAACTCAAAGTTAAAAATGTCTTTAAAATATTTTGGTTTATTTTAAATAGACTTATTTAGCATGATTGTCCTTAATAATTTATTGGGAGATCATGTGCTTATATTCTTTTATTTATTTCCAATCATGTTAAATGATGCTTGCTATGTGAAATCATGCACTCATTTCTTTTAAAATTAGCTAAATGAAATGGTTTATTTTATGTCTAACTACATGTGTTGATTTAAGTTAAATAGGTGTGGCTATTATGAATATTAAATCAAAAGCTATCCCCAAAATCCCATAAATCAATTATAATATATGAAGTGATGTTAATTATAAATATCTATAAGTTTGCATTTTATGATAATATAAGATATGCAATATGATGTTCTCTCTCTTTATCTTACATGGGTTTACATAGGATTTACAAATGTATAGTTCTTTTGAAAAGGACACAACATTTGTCTAAATCTACTTCTATGCATCTCAATTTTAAGACTTAGGAAGAATTTTATATCACCATGCTCACGGGCACCATAGGTTGGTTGGTTATCGCCATGTTGATGGTGACCCACCCAGTGCATACACCACTCTTCGAAGATGTGAGTCCCCACACTTTCTCCTTGAGTTGGCCACCGAATACCTGCAGGCTTTCTTTTATAGGGTTTTGAATAATGCCCCTAGTGGCACCTCCCTATGGGCATTCTATTTGGATCTCGTCCTTAGAGACCCCATTTAGACACTACCAGGATTACTTTTGGATTGGACAGTCTCCCTTTCTTAGTAGTCACCCTTATGGTTGGAGAATTTATTCAGCGGATGTGCAAATTCTCCCTTGGTCTAGTAAGTCTGAGATAGGACTAGGTTGATATAAGCACCTTCTCAGTATGGTCCTTTGCAAACCAACAGGGTCCACATAAACATAAAACAAAAAAACTATATCTTCACTTGTGGAATAGGAATTCAAGCCCCCATTGGCCCCTTTCCCAAGCAGACATCCTATCTCTAGGGTAGTGTTAGCAAAACTCCCTATAGGAATTGCCTGACTACTTTGAGTTGAGATAAGTCCCCGGGTAGGCACTCTCTCAGTAGTCGCTCTCAGGTCAGGTTCAACTTGTTGTGCCACCAATGAGTCACCCTGATGGTCATCTTTGCTTCAAAAGATATAAGTCTATTATGCATTTTTTCCAGCACGACTGTTGCAAATCGACAGACAGCCTTAGGTCGGGTTCAATTTGTTGCGCAAGTGATTGATCACCCAGTGGTTCCTTGTGTAGGAGGATGTGAGTCCCTGAGATTTTTTCCTAACTTAACCATTGCACACCGAAAGGTATCCCATGGGTTAGTTAGTTCAACCTCATGACCGATAGACTATCCCTTTGGATTTGTAAATCTAAGATAGGTCTAGGCTGATATTAGCCCCTTCTTAGTAGATCCATCACACTCCGAGGGGATCCATCAAACTAAAAAAAATGAAATTAAAATGAGTGCAATTCAATCAAATGACATTATCCTGACTACTTTTGAGTTGATATAAGTCCTCCAGAGACATTCATTCAGTAGTCACCCTAGGTTGGGTTCGATTTGTTGTATCCAACAGATCACCTTAGTGGTTGTCCCTTGCTTTTGGGGATGTGAGTCTTCTACACTTTCCCCCCAACACAACTATTGTACACTAAAAAGCAACCTCTTTTGGTTGGATAGTTCTACTATATGGCTAGTGAACTACCCTATTTGGATCAATAAATCTGAGATAGGCCTAGGGTAACATAGCCCCTTCTCAGTGTGGTCCATAACAAATCAAGAGTCCATCTAGAAAGTAAAACTTAAAGAAATAGTCAAGCAACTTCTCCCCAACGAGACATTAATCATCCAAAGCTCCCCAGTGGAGTCAATTAAATCCAATTCAAACCTACATTCCCCAATCAATGCACTCTCAAAAGAAATCTCATCAAATCCTTATCCCTAGTGGATAATCTAAACCTACTTCACTGGTGGAAGGTTCATACATTCTAATCCCTAGCGGATACTTATTGACGTCATTTTTAGAATGAGCTCTCAACCCCTCTATCTTAGACATAGGACTTCTCTTAGTAGTCTTAAGACACATCTAGTGATTAGGTGGACACTCAACCTAGCCCTAGAGACTTAGAAGAGTTAGCCATAGGAATAGGGCATGCCATAAGGGTGTTAGGAAAATTTTCCTACCCTTAGATTGAACCATTCCTTACTTTCCTTCATTCAAGTTAAACTCCAAATCAATCTCATTTTATTTTCTCCAAATCCAAATCAACTCCATATGATCAAAATCCATGATTGAAATCCATGAATATAATTTTCTAAGTCCTTAAATTTGCCTTTAAATACTTAGCCTAAATCATGATCTAAACTAATTCAAACTCATGAGATTTTCTCATAATTCATTTATATTTTCATTTATATTCACATATATAATTGAAATATAAATTCAAACCAATCAAATAAAACTCAAACTTCCAAATCAATTCATGAAATTTTTCTAAGTCCCTTTAAGTTTCCCATCATGGACTTAGCCAAATCAACTTCAAATCAAGCCAAACTCTTAATTTTCCTTCATGATTCAATCAACCCTATAATCATGAATTCATATATAAATGCAAACTTCAATCACCAAATAAATCAATTCAAAATTCACACCCAAAATCCTTTCATATTCTTCCTTTGAATATGAAAATATCAAATGAACCAAAACCCATTTGACTTCAAATCACTTGCAAATGGATTTATATTTCAATCATAAGTCCATATACAAGTTCAATCAAACTCAAATCAAGCTTTGACCAAGCCATTTAACTTATTTAGGCTCACATGACCTAAAGTACCCTTATGAGCCAAATTCTAATCCTAACCAAATTGGAATGAACCAAACTCACCTATGCCTCTCATCATGATCAACAATCATCATGGGATGATCAATCAACAAAATTGGGTCAACCCAAGTCAGACCTAAGGGTTGACCAAGTCAACACTTAGCCCAAAATGAAACCTAACATAGCAAAAATTCACCATAGGACAAATTGATTAAAACCATTGACCAAAGTTCATTCATGACCTATGTTTGAACTTGACCAAGTCAACATTTGAGCCTAACCTAGCCTAATTGGCCACTTGACCCAACTTGAACCTAAAAGTCAAAATGTGTCAAAACTGAATCTAAGCCAAATTAATTGAAACCAATGGGTCAAGTTCCTTCCAAATCACTTGTGGAACTTGACCAAAGCCTCAATTGGCCAACTTGACCTAACGTAGCCCAATTGACCTTAGACCTAACTTGACCTACAGGGGTCATATTGAGCCAAACTTGAACTTAACTAAAATTGATTGAAAATAAATATACCAATCCACTCCATCTGACTAACCAAACCGAAATCTACCCTTGACCTAGCTCAAATAGATCAAATGGGTCAAATAGATCAACTTGACCCATTTGACCTAAATGAAGTCATATGAGCCAAATTCAAGCCAAACCCAAATTGAATTAAACCAAAGCCACCAAAACATTTCAAATGATCATATGAACTTGACCCAACCCTTGGTTTGACCCAATTTGACCAATTAGTCAACATGACCCAAGTTGACCCATTTTGACCTAAATGGGCCAATATGAGCCAAACCTTATGAAATGAATTCCAAATCTCATGAAATTTGGCCAAACGTAGTTTTTCCACATGCCCAACATATCTAAATTGAAAATTTAGCAAAATGACCATTCTACCCCTAGGCCATAGAACAAATTTTGATCAAATCCATGGGTAATTTGGACATACCCTGTTCATATCAACTTGATGCCTTCCTAGTAGCTCAAGCGGATTTAATGAAGAGTGGTGCACTGAACCTAATGGGTTTGGGTCAGCCTAAATGGACCCAATGCCAAACCCAACCCCATGGGTCAAATTAGCTAATTCAAAATCCTTCCTCCACCCAATTTGATGCATATGGGAGGTTGGCAATCCACTCAAAACCTCAAACTGACCATGTGCGAAGAGCTAACATATCAGACAACCACTCTAATGTGGTCAATTGGATCAAAATGGCAAGGGAGTTGCCGGCCATCTTATTTCCATAGGGGGAGATATACTCCCCATAGTTCAATTTAAAATTATCATCCCCTCATTCAATTGAAGCATGAAGAGTGTTAGGAAAGATCAGAGAGCCATCCTATTTTTCTAAGAAGAATTTGAAATAGCTACTTCTCAGTTTTCTCCATTGAAAATAGGGGAGCTCCATTGAATCTTTAACTTCCTCTTCACTCAAATACATCTCAATTCCTCTTCCACACTCCATCATAAGATTAATTTGAGTGCACCCAATCTCTCATTTTACTTCCCGAAGAAAGGAGAGCCTCAATTGGATCAAAGCTGCAAAAGAGGTGAAGTGGTGTTGGTCCATAAGAAGATCCACTAAACCCTAAGGCTTGAAACTTTCAACAAGGCTTCGTTTCTACTAGATGAAGCTACCTCATCAAGCTTGATCACCAGTGATCGCCATCAACAAGCTAGGGAATTTTTTGACCACTTAGCTTAGGGGGTGTTGGTCTTCTGTGAAAGAAATTTTCAAGTCATGAGAAATCCACCATTGGATAAGATTCTCATTAGCTTTAGATGGTGTGAGAACAATTTTGTTCCAATCCGAGCTCAATCAAGCTCGGATCTTCCCTTAGATCATGGATGGCCTCTATTTAGCCTAAGGGAAGAACTGGGGAGATATTGGCCTTCCATTCGCACATTTTGGATGGACGGCAAAGATTATTCCCACATTTAGAAATGTTTTATCCTTTTTAAAATCACAGGAAGATCCCTTTTCGTCCGATCTTTGATCAAACGATAGGGATCAAAGCGCATCCCTACACCGCGCCGCCATTTGGACATGACACTTAAGTAATAGGCTCACTGCACGATGCATCTAAAGCATGCTGACTGCCACTGCCACATGTCGCACTGTGAGGTAAGGGATTAGTTAGGGAATTTAATTAATGTTAATTAATCTCCTAATCTTCAAAAATTCATATCTCCTTCAATATAATTCAAACAAATATGAGGAAAAATCCTATGGAAAGATAATTCAACCTAAAATATGTTAAAAAAAATTTGATGGTTTTTGAATTAACCTTTTCTCCAATTTTGGGTTTTATTGGAAATAATATTTTGTTAATTACCTCTTAATTAAACTTTTGATTAATCCCAAACTTCTTCGATATGCTTTATGGGATGAACTCTGCATCCAATAATTTTCTTGAGATTTATTGAAGGCTTAATTAGGAGAATTGCAAATGTGTTTCCTAATTACCCTCTTTATGTAATTAAGGATAATTAAGGTGTGATTAGTAGTTTTAATCTATTATTATAGTTGATTAAGGTCAGATCCAATAATTAAAAGGTTTAGAATAATTTTGGGGCATTTCCCTTAAGTTATTCTCTAAACCCCCTTTCTTTTCGTAATCCTCTATTAATTAAGTGTTAATTCTTTAATTATCCCCTTAATTAATTTCTAAAAAACTCTAAAAATGTTCAGAACTTAATTAATCTACTTTAGGTTGATGCTTAGGTGTTGACTAGCCTAAGTTCCATTAAGGAAATCGAAACCCAATTCATATGTGTGAAGGGGTGTTTTGAAATTACTTTAGCTAAACCCCTTAGCTTAAATAACAATTAATCATGAGCCAAATTGCATTAGGCCCTTTTCTTCCTAGGTGCATTGTACAAATTTAAATTCTTTGTGAGTTTTTATGTCTTCTCGTTAGCTCATAATTACTTAGTTAACTATGTTAAGGTGGTGTAGGTAAGGGTTATTTAACATGTTTAATTCATACCTTAACCTAATTAATAAATAAAAATGAATCTAATCATCTAAAAATTAAACAAAAATGTCAAGCACATGTGGGAATGGGTTAGTAATAGCAAACTCAACTCACCTTTTCAAAATTAAATCAAACTTAAAACTAAACTAAAATAATATTGAATTAACTTTGATTTATTTTAAGCATTCCTATTCCATAAGAATGTCTTTAGGATTTAATTAAAGTAAATGTGTTTAGATGCTTTCATTGCTTTGATTCCTTCCCCAACATGTTAAATTTGTATGTCATGTGGTTTCATGCATCCATACTTTTTAAAATTCAAATTTAAAATGAAATTGTTTACTTTATGCCAAATTTGCATGTGTTGACTAAAGTAATGATATGAATGGATATTATCACTACTAAATTCAAATTATTTTCAAAATATATAAATCAATTATCAAATATGAAAGTGTTCTACTTATATTTTAATTTTAAGTTTGCATGTGAAGAAAATATAAGGATGTGTTTAGCATATATTTCCTTTCTCTCTTATGTTAGTATAGTTTTGAATAAGAGTTGGTAAGATGTATGGTTCATTTGAAAAGACCCTAACACTTACCTAATTACATATCCTATTCATTCCTATGCTATCACTTAAGAAGGGTTGACTATGCTTGTACACATAAATGGCATGAATAAAAAGAATCAATTAATACAATTTATGCATTCTTTCTTTTCCATTTATCTCTTTTATACACATGTTTGTATTTAAAGAAAGTGGTATATTAGTCTAGAAAACCCACGAGGTTGTGAGGTCTTTAAAGTAGTAGGTCTTGTACCTTACACCCCTGGTTAACAATGACACTGTACTCACTTATGCTTTTCTTACTTTCATGTGTGCATGTGAAAATTGGATAAGAAATACATTTTTGACTTAAAAGAAATCATGCATATTAAACTTCCAAATTTTCTTAAATGAATTACTCAGCATGCATCATAAAGTATGTTAAATATTCTCATTTGTGTGTATAGATATGCTTAGGACTCACTCATATGCATGTTATACATGTTTGGAAAGAAATGAAGTGATGTAAGTTTTGTGAATTTGGTTCATTTTATTTAATATTAAAATGCTTTTTTAATAGGTTTTTTAGAATTCATCTAAACATAGGATTAATTAAAAGACTTAATCAAAACATTCACTAAAAAAAACTAAAATTTGAATCTACTTTAGAAATTACTTAGGTTAGGTAAGGAAAGAGAGGTTCTCTTCTCTTTCTCTCTCTTCATAACTTAGTAATTAATTACAGGATTCACTTGAACCTAATCAAAATATGATATAAAATCAATCCAAAAAATCAAACAATTTAAATTAAATTCTTCTCTAAGTTGAACGTGTTTTCAAACTTAGAAAATTCTAACTTAAAGTCATAGCTAAGCATACCACACAAACCTCCAAAACACACACATTAGGCTAAGTCACCACTTCAAGCTTTAGGTTAGGGCGGTGCATGATTTGATGTTTTATTTTGTTTTGTGATATATATTTTATACTGGATGTTAGGGTGTAAGCTCGTAGAATGAATGGTAGGGCGATCTTAGTCTAATCATTATTTTTTGTAGGATAATGTGCATAAGGGGTGCTATCATAAATAAAAATATAAAACTTTTTTGCTGGTGCTTTATATGCCTAAGAATAATCCAATAGGCCAGGTGGACTTACTCACCCATGTGTGGCGTGATAATTCTAATAAACATGCTTGGGATTTGTGTGGTTTATTTTAGCTAATCTTTGTTTTGCAGGTGTTAGTTAGATTTCCATTCCTTTTCTTTTCATGTAAATTTGTGTAATTAGGATTTTCAAATAATTATTATGGGGATTAGGATGAATATTGGTCATAAGATCCTATCTTATGCACCATGTGAAGCCTTTGTGCTTCTACCATTCAACCATCCGAAAGAAGGAACCAAAGAAGAAAGAAGAAAAGAAGAAGAATGAAGAATAAAGCTTGAAGACCCCATAACAATGATTTTCTTACTTAATTGTAATTTAATGCATTTGTAATCCAGGTTGCATAATGGTAGAGCTCGGCTATCTAATTTTTTATTTTTTGGGTTTGTGAGGTGGTGTCTAACCACAATGACTTTTTATTATATTTGTGATTAGCTTTATAAATTGATTGATGATTTGTTTAGCTTGTGCATTAAGTGACTTATTTTTTTTAGTTTCTTTCATGCTTTATGTATGGCCTGGATGTTGATTAGACTCTTTAGGGAAAACAAATATTTTACCAAACTTAACAAATCAAACTAAAAATAAAGAACTCATAACCTCACCTAAAGCTTTGGTTTAAATCAAGATAAAAGAATTAGCAACCCCTTAGCTGGATGAGTATTTTTTTTATATTATTAGACACAAATGCATCTTATTCCACTCTTGATTGGAGGGCTTCAACCTTTGCTAGAGAAATTTGTCTTACCTTTGAGAGCCATGGTGGAAACTCGCCTCCTCCATTCTCACTGATTTTGGCCAATAACTTTATTTCTCATGCATTAGGCATATGAATCTTATTAGCCTGAGCCAACATAATTGTCCAAAGATGAAAATAAAATGAAATTTGAATTGCATTAGATTTAGGTCATTTGAAGGATGCCCTCACATGATCTAGTCTCTTTAGGGAGTATGTTTAAGGATTTAGTTTCTTTCTAAATAAATAATAGCCAAGCTATCTTGCATAAGCATAATAACTTGCCTACATGTATCTAAAATTGTAGGAGGAGTTAGTTGGCGGCCACCCCCAGGAAGTTGTAAGTCCAAGCTATCGGGTGGTTTGTCCTCTCTTGTGGAGGCAAACCAATTATCCATTTTTTTGCCATAGATTTAGGTTGTGCTTTCAGCCCTCGCCAAAGCTCCCTAGATTTAGGTTCTAAGGTTTCTTCTCCCCTTTGTGGGTGATAAGCTTAATTCCTCACCTCTTAGGCATTTCCTTGATCTTGTTTTAAGGAATCATAAGTCCTAAATTTCTAATGAAAAATTCAACTCAAACAAACTAAGTGAATTTCAAAACTGTAAAGCCCAACTATAGGATAGTTTGAGATACTCGCTAGGTTTCCTAGCATCGTGGGTATCTCTTACTTATCTTTCATTTTGGCTTCGATAATAACTCCCTCTCTTTGATCAATCTTATTTGATCTTCAAAATTAAACTAGTCGATTGATAGTCCTTTCCTATTGAAATCTTTGACGACAATGATCATTTCTCTTAATTGAGAGTTTTCCTAAGGAAGCCTCATTCCTTATGATGTAATTAATTATGGGGGCTTGCCCTTGTAATGAACTTGGCTTAAAATAAACCCTGCTTTACTTTTCCATATAATGTAGGGGAAGAATCTCTGGTACAAATACAGACCCATCATCTTTTGGAGTCCTTATTAAGGTTATCAGGTCCATTAAAGGGTAGTGACTTCTATCTCTTGAGATTTTCTTGATGAAGTACCCGATCACCTAAATAAGCACATCTGTGGATCTGCATGGCATCCTAAAAAGATGAATTTTTATAGTCTTTCCTTTCTCTTCTCACCAAAAAATTTCGAAGGCTAGTCTATAGAAAATTTTCACCATAGATTTTTCTGGTGACACCGTTGGGGATGGTTCCTCTCTCCATCTTTGGTAAATGATCTTTGTCTTTGGGTATCGATAGTGGGTTTGTACTTTGGTATGAATTTGAGACTATCTTTCTTTCCGTTGGTTCTTAGCTTATTTCATTCTTAAGTTGAGTTAGCCAACATCTTTAGATTTTAGGACCGCATTCCTTGTTGGTCTTAAAACCCCGTTGGGTTCTCCAATGGGTAAACATAAAAGAACTAAATAAAAAAAGAAAAGCTTTTAAAGACTTCCTCCTTATCATTTTTATGATAAGGAAGTCTATTCTAAAATAATAAAGACAAAATAAATCTTTCATAAAAATCTTGTTTTTCAAAAAGAACTCTTTCAAAAATGTACCTATTAAAATATTATCCACAAAAATTTTATCACCCTCATTTAACAATTCTCATAATTGTTACATGTAGGAATTTTTTAAGAATAAAACTAACAATCTATTTTTCAAAAGAATAAATGAACATCTGCCTTCAATTCATTTTTGATGAAGATTTCATTTTCCAACTAAAATGACCAATCATCTTTCCAAAAAAAAATCACAATCAAAAATAAAGTTTTTTAAAAAAAAAGAATACATGAATCTTTCCATTCAATATATTCACACCTATTGAATGGAAGATTCACTTCGAAACAAAATTAAAATTTTCAAAAGCACATATGAACATCTTCATTTAATATACTCAATGAAGCTTCTTTTCTTAAAGGTGAAGCACCACGATCTATTCTCCCAAGAAATGCAGGGGTAGGAATAGTTCACCTAACTCCAAACCACTATATGATGAGATTCTCATACTATCTTTCCAATCCCTACAACAACAACAAAGCTGAGCATGGGGCTTTGATTATCAATCTGAAGTTAGCCATCACTATCAGTGTCAAGAGCATCAACATCTTTGGGGATTCTCAATTGGTCATCAACTAGATTGTTGGGTCCTAACAGGTTCTCAAACCCAAGCTTTGTCATTACTATGAGTATACCATGAAGTTGTTGGCCCAAATTCCTATAGTCACCATCTACAAGGTTCCCCGAGTAGAGAACGTAGTAGTAGATGCCTTGGCCAAACTTGCCAAAGTGTTGACATGTCTGGAAGATGAGTCCATTTCAATAAAGGTCTAAAATAGACAAGCCTTATCCCTTATTCATGCTGAACTCATAGAGAGACTTTATCTTGAAGGGGACATTATCATTGCCAAAATGGACAAGAAACTGGATTAGAGGCAACCGTTCATAGATTACTTGAGCACCTGATAAACTACCTTAAAAAAAAGTCACAAGCCCATCAGGTGAAACAAAGAGCTCTCTGTTATGCTCTAGTTGATGGCATTCTGTACCGCCAGTCCTTTGACTAGATGTGGTTATGTTGTTTAGAAAAACATGAAGCCCATGGCATTTTAACCAAGGTACATTTAAATCTATGTAGAGCGCATCAATCCGGTCCGAAGATGAAGATGAAGATCAAACAACTTGGATACTACTGACCATTGATGATTACAGACTGCATGGATGTACTTAGGAGATGCCATTAGTGTCAGATACACGGTGTGGTCCTCCACTAGCCATGCAACATTTTACACCATACATTGGCCTCATGGCCATTTGAGTATTGGGGTACCGACATTATAGGTCTGATCGATCCTCCTTCTTCCAAGGGGCATCAATTCAACTTAGCTGCCACCAACTACTTTTCCAAGTGGGCCAAAGCCATCCCACTCAAACAGGTCACAGCTCATCATGTGCTTCAATTTTTCAGAAACCATATCGTATATAGGTTCGGGGTGCCTCGATGAATTATATTTGATAATGGTACTACATTCAAAAGCATGAAGACCAATATCTTTGTCAATAAATGACACGATATATATTAGAGATACTCCACCATCTACTACCCTAGAGAAAATGGCTTAGCAGAAGCATTCAATAAAACTCTCATCCTGATACTCAAGAAGACTCTTGATGATAATAAATGTCAGTGGAACGAGAAGTTGGTTGAAGCCTTATGGGCCTACCACACCACATACCAAACTCCAACTCAGTCTACCCCTTTTTCCTTAGTGTATGGGTCTGAAGCTGTTCTTCCTTAAGAAGTTCAACTCCCATCACTAAGGATAGCATTGGGTAACAAGATCACTATAGAGTAGAATGTAAAATTGAAGTTAGAAGAGCTCGAAGGTTTGGAGGAGAGTCGCCTATGGGAGTGCCAAAATCTTGAGTTGTACAAAGCCAAAATGATTCAATATCACAACAAGCAGGTCTGCCCTAGGCCTTTCTGAGTAGGATAACTTGTGTTAGTCCTAAGAAGACCAATTGTTGCCTGTCAAAAGATGGGAGGCAAGTTTGAACCCACTTGGGAAGGCCCCTATGTCATAGAGAAGGCTTACCAAGGAGGATCTTATCAGCTTATTGATTGTAAAGGAGAACACCCGATGCTTCCAATTAATGGGCTCTATCTAAAGAAATATTACCCATGAAATAAATCATGTTTAAAAATAATCATTAATAAAAAGAACAGAAATCAGATTCCATTCATCAAATCTCCTCTTCTTTCGAAGCATTGTTTGCTTGTCTTGTGAATCCATCGTGACGTGTCTATGGTAGGTGTAAGAGTCCCCCAATGGAATCTTATTCCTTTTTCATAACACAAACACAATCTCTGGTGTTATTAGAATAGGTGTAAGAGAACCTGGGAGACATCCTATTTTGATTAGCACAACTAAGATAGGTATGAGAAAAACTAAGTAACATCCGTTCTTAGTGGGAATCCAATTTGCCATCCGTGGCATCATTTCGTCAAACCCCTAGTGTGTTTAAGGTAGGTGTAAGAGTCTCATAAAGGCATCCTATTCCTTTTTAACACATGGAAAATAACAAACACAAATCTTTTGTCTCGAGCTATTTGATGTGGGAGCAAGCCCCTTATGACACTCACTCATTAGTTGCTCTAGGTCGGGTCTACATGCTACCTCACTAGTATGTCACCCCAGTGGTCATTTGTTAGAGGATGAGAGTCCCCAAGCTTTCTTCCTAACTTGACCATTACAAACTAATGAGTGCCTTGTTAGTATGGTAGGCTTCACTGCCCAGCTAGTAAGCTATCTCATGATCGTCTTCATTTAAGAAGATGTTGAGTCCTCGTGCTTTCTTCTTGAACTATCCATCATATTCTAACTTGGTTAAGTATATTTGAGGTTTAGGATAAGTCCCACAGAGACTCCCTTACTCTTGACTACTTTTGAGTTGATATAAGTCCCCAATGATATTCACTCAGTAGTCACCCTAGGTCGGATAGCACCTGTCAAGCCAAAGATAGACTATCCCAGTAGTTAGTTCCTCCATAGGAGGATGTGAATCCCTGAGCTTTCTTCCTAAGCTAATTATTGCAAACCAACGGGCACCTTAGGTTGGTTGATGTTCGTTATACTGATAATGACTCACTTGGTGAGTACACCACTCTTGACAGATATGAGTCCCCAATCTTTCTCCTTGAGTTGGACACCGAATACCTATTTGATATATGACTAGCCATGTCATTTTCTCCAGAGTGTTGGATTAAGCCCTTAGCGACCCTTCTCCCTGTGGGCACTCTACTTAGATCATGTCATTTGCGACCCTATTTAGAGGCTACCCAGTTACTTTTAGATTGGATAATTCCCCTTTCCTAGTAGCCATCCCTATGGTTGGAGAATTTATTTAGTGAATGCATAGATTCTCTCTTGGTTCAATAAATCTGAGATAATTCTAGGCTGATATAAGCTCCTTCTCAGTTTGATCACTCACAAATTAACAAGGTCCATGATAAAATAAACAAAATTAATTCACTTGTGGATTAGGAATTCAAGCCCGCAAGTGGCCTTGTTTCCCAAGCAAGCATCCTATCTTTAGGGTAGTGTCAGCAGAACTCCCTATAGGAATTTCCTGACTACTTGAGTTGAGATAAATCCCTTGGTTGGCACTCACTCCGTAGTCACCCTTAGGCCGGGTTCAATCTATTTTTTCATAAGCAGGTTACCCCGATATCATCCCGCTTTGAAAGATATAAAATTATGACGCATTCTTTCTAGCATGATTGTCACAAATAGACGGACAGCCCTAGGTCGGGTTTGATTTATTGCCCAAAATAACCAATCACCCCAGTGGTCTTTTCTAGTGGAAGATGTGAGTACCCGAGCTTTCTTTCCCTCAATTGATCATTGCAAACTAAAAGGCACTCCTTCAGTCAGATAGTACTCCCATCGGCCGGGAGCTACTCCCCTTGGTTCAATAAATCTGAGATATGTTTAGGCTTCTATAAGCTCCTTCTCAGTGTGCTCCATCATAAACCAAAGGAATCCATCAAAATAAACTAAAAATGAAACTAATCTTTGACTATTCTTGAGCTAATTTTAGTCCCCATATGGCATTCACTCAATAGTTAGCCTATGTTCGGGTTCGATTTGTTTCCCAAAACAACTGATCACCCTAGTGGTTCCTTATTATGGAAGATGTGAGTCTCCGCGTTTCTTCCAAACTTGACCATTGTATACCAAAAGGCATTTCCCTCTTGGTTGGATAGTCCTACCTTGTGCTTGGTAGACTAGTCCTTTTGAATTGATAAATATGAATTAGGACTATAATTCTCACACTACATTTATCCCGTTAAAAAATAAAATAAAATAATAATAAATTTGGGCATCACTCTTTTATTAAAGCTAGCTAAAGCATCAAGTCTTATTTTTTATTTCACATGAATCTCAAATCAATTTTTTTAATTTCTATTCAAAAAAAAATCTACTCTCCAGCTTTAAAAAAAAAATCTTATCTTACCCACTTGGAGAACGTAAGCCATCTCTCTCTCTCTCTCTCTCTCTCTCTCTCTCTCTCTCTCTCTCTCTCTCTCTATCCCTCTTCCATACATAGCCTCCCATCCCTGACTAAAAAAAATAGTAGTCATGGGCTGAGACTCCGTTCCATGTTTCTGTTGTCGAATACCATCTCCTCCTCCATTTTCATCCCCATGAACTGGACAAGAACAAGAGAGAAAGTAGAGATTTTTCTCCCTTGCATACAGAGCATCTCATCCTCACCATTATTTTTAAGAGATTCCAATGCCATCTCCCTTCAAGAAAGAGTAGTCAAGGCCATCCCTACATCTCATTACATTTGATCAAAGGCTAGCTACATGGGATTGGAGTCCCTCTATTCATCCGACTTCACTCTCCGTATGAGCTGCATGCGAGCAACATCTCATCCTCTTGCAAGTTCAGTCCTTCTTCCCCTCTGATCAAATTGAAGGCTAGCCGCACACCTTCCTCTCTTTTCCTTGTACGAGCAGACCAAGCTAGAGACTCATTCCTAACACTCTTATCCACAAGCAAGCTTCATCCCTGAGCCCATAAGTTGAGAGGCACTATAACCTTCGAGAATATTCATCGCTCTAAATCAATGCAAAATCCAATCCTCTTTTAACTCTTTTCATCTGCAGGCATTCTTCTTATCCCTCTCATTTTTGATTCAATAGTATCATGCTACAGCATTGAGCCTCTCTCCTCTCACCCTCTTCCTCTACTAGACAGCCAACACTTGATCTTCTCCACAATTCCTTTACAAAAATGTTGCTGCAAATTGAATCTCCTTATATGTTGAACCTCCTTTCCTTCTTCTAGCTTGCATTCCACTACCTCTTATTCTCGATCCAGGTTTCCCTTCATTGGCCTACATTTGAACTACTCTTCTCTACACAACCCAAGTGCATGTAAGGAAGATATTTCCTCCAGCTTGCTTCTAACTGTTTGGTCCACGAGAATGATGAAGCTATGTTAAGCAGCAGCTACAGGTGAGCTTATGGGATACTTGGTGAGGAGGTAAGCCTAGAAACATTTGGCAAAGCTCCCTCATGTCTTAGGAAAGCTATTCAAATTGACCAATTCAGTGAACACTACCTTCAATCAGTGAGGAGGCATTTAAAGTGAACCATATGAGCAAAGAAAAGGAATGCTAGTTGAAGTATTGATTCAACCCAACAAGCCTCTCAATAGGGCTTCATTTTATCTAAATGAAGCCACCTCTTGGCCGAAATTTACCAGACATTAGTTCCAGTGAGGTATAATTCTTAAATGCTTTGGAAGCCTTAGGGATCTTTTATTTATGTGTTGAATGCAGTGTCATTAGAATCCAACCTTTAGAACCCGTGCACTTTACATCTTAATCCTTTTGGCGAGAGTTTATAGATAAAAGCAAAACTATTTTTTTATGTGTTTAAAATAAATAGTTTTGATTAGGTCAAATGGCATAGTGATTTGTTCCCACCTATCAAGCCATGATTAACTCGTGGGTCATTTGATTTTTGATCGAATGATCATGATTAATCAACCTTATTTTATTTATTATTTAATTCAATCGGATCTAGAAAAATGAGTTAATTGATCTTTAGAATTTCAAACAAAATAAAAAAAAGAAATAATATATGACCAAACAAAATTAAAAAAAGTGCAAATTAAAATATGATAAAATCTAAGTAAAACTTAGTATAAAAGAGAAAAAAATTAACTAAACCAATACTATTATAAATATTATAATTAAATATAAAAAGTTGTTTGAATATAATTTATGAAAGTAAATTATAAAACCAATTTAATCTCTAATTGTTATATGTTGATTCTAAAATCAAAAAGAAAATTTAGTTATGTGACATATCCGTAATTATAATTAACTCAACTATTACAATTGACTAAGCTTTATTTGATTAGTTATTCATATAATATTTTGGAGAAATTCATATTTAATTCAAATCACATTTTAATATATATATATATATATATATATATATATATATATATATATATATATATATATATATATATATAAACTCACATACATGGACAATTGAAGTCAAGAAAAAAAGATGAGCAAACATGTATAATTCTTATTCTAAATATCATAATCAAATCAAATAAACATAAAATTAAATATAAACACTAAAGTTATTAAATCATATCCAAATACTCCAAATTCCAATCAATATCAAAATAAGTTAAACAAAAATAAATTCCAAATAAACAAACCTATTGAACTAAGATAAGAGAATAATCATTAAGCGAAAGAGATAATCATTTATATAAACTAGATGGCTAAATTTAATAAGTTAAACCCATAATTGGAATTCAAATAAAAGAAAACATTAAACAACAATTTAATCATAAGTAAATTAAAATACATTCACCAATCCAAATCAAACTAAAATAAAATAATAATAATCAATGAATTTAAACAAACATCGAAATGACAATAATCATATGAAATTAAAACAAAAAAAACATTAGATATTAGGGATATTAAATTATCAAAATTTAATTAAATCAAAACATATAATCCAAAATTAATCTATTAGAATATATGAAATTAAACAAACTGAAACTTCATTAGATATTAAGGATATTGAATTATCAAATTTTAATTAAATCTAAATATCTAATCCAAAATTAATCAATCAAAATATACGAAGATTAAGTAAACTAAAATTTTAAAGATCTATATTAATTCAAACCAACATTAATTAAATCAAATCAATCACATAAAGTCAAATGGGCTAATTATGATACGTAAAGACCTTAGTTAGACTCTTAAATGTTAGGATGTAGAATATGGTGAGTTCCATCCAAAAATGGAATTCATTCTACTTTTCATTATTGAAAACTTAAATATCACTTTATCCAAATAAAAGTGAAATAAAAATGGAAAATAAATCATTAAATCATTTAATTGAAACCACCCAAAGAAAAATTTTAAACAAATTTAAACTCCAAATTCAAACTTAAAATAAAAAAGCCTAGTAAAGTCTTATCACACAAGCCCTTTTTTCACACACTGGAATACTAGGTCACCAACTCTAGAATTAGGTTAGGTCGATGTGTTGATTGTATGGTTGATGTTGTGTTTTGTTTTATGATGTAATATTTTTAGACTAGATGTTAGGAATGTGGATTGTAGGCTAGATGTTAGGCCGTTGATAGTCTAATAATATTTTTGTGTAGGGGATTGTGCTTAAGGGGCCGCTTAAAAATAAATATAAATGCTCCCTTTGCAAGTTACTTAAGCCCCTAAGCAAAATCCAAGTTAGGACAGGTGGGCTTGGTTACCCATGTACAGGGGTCCAAATTATAAATATAACTACTTGGGTTCTATGTGTGTTTCACTAACACTTATTTTGCAGGTGTAGTTAGATATACTTTTCCTATTTTTAATGTAATTTTGCATTAGGAATTAGTATTAATGATATAGGGGTTTAGGATGAGCATTGGCTAGAAGGCTTAGTCCTGGGGTGCCATGTGATGCCTTGAAGCCTACTACATCATAAGAAGCAAAGCTATGAAGAAATGAAGAAGACATGAATAATGAAGACTTGAAGACCCCCCCCCCCTCCCATAGTATTTATTATTTGTAATTTTATTTATTCTTTTATATATCAGTTGTATAAGGGTAGAGCTCTACCCATTTTCTTTCTTTTGGTGTCTGATGGAACCCGATTACCCCTTTTATTCTTTTGTGGTAGTCTGTAAAATTGTTTGATGTTGTGTTTAGATTGCACATTAGAAAGAACATGCTTTTCATAGTTTCTTATATGTTTGATGTTTTAATGTGTGGACTGGATGCGATTAGGCTCTTAGGATAAAATTAATTTCTCTACCCTAATTAATAACCTACAATTAAAATTTAAAATAGCTCATAACCTCACCAAAAAGCCCAGGTTTTAAATAAGATAATTAAAAGATTTAGTAACCCCTTAGCTTAATGGTTGAATGTCTCATAACATGCATGCATATTCTTTCTCTCTTGAACATGAAGGATCTCCATCCTTGCAAGATACCTGAATGCTTGATTTGTGAGGGAATCCCTTATGGTGGAGAACACCTTCTAGCTGATTTGGACCATAACCTATTTTTATCATGCATATAGGCATCAAAATCCTAAAGCCTTTGTCAAAATGATGTGTCAAAATTGAAATAAAATTTGAAAAGATTTTACATTTGTAGATTAAGTTATTACACATACCACTCATGATCTACTCTCATAGGAAGTGGGTTTAAGGACTCTAGTCCCTTTACAAATATTAAATACCCTAGCTATCTTGTAACTCATAAGACTTGAGTACATGAATTTAAAGTGTAGGAGGAGTTAGCTGGCTACCACTCCAGGCGGTTGTAAGCCTAGCAGTCGGGTGATTTATCTTAACTTGTGGAGGTAAACTATATACCCATGTTGACTTAGACTTAGGTCATGCTTTGGCTTATGCCAAAGCTCCCTAGATTCAGAATCTAAGGTGCTATTTCTTTCAAGCTACTAGCATAAATCTTCACCTCTTAGGCATTTTCACAATCTTGTGTTGTTGGATTATAAGCCCTAACTTTCTAATAAAATGTCAACTTCAATAAAATCAATCTCTTCAACTTCAAACATATAAAGCCCAACCATAGGATAGATTAGAATGCTCACTAAGCTTCCTAGTATCATGAGCATTTCCTACTCATTCTCTTTTACTTCGATAATAAGTCTTCTCCATGAACAATCCCATTTGATTTTCCAATACAAATAATCCTTTGATAGTCTAGCCTTGAAATCTTTGGAGACCTTAATTTGTACTTTAGTTGAGAGTATTCTGAAGGAATTCCCATTCCTTATGACGTAATTAACTATGGAGGCTTGCCTCCATAGGGAACTTAACAAACCTGGCTTAATATAAATCATATTTTACTTTTCCATGTAATGTAGGAAAGATCTCTGGTACATTCAAAGACCCAAATTGCCTAAGGAGTCCTTATTAGGTGATTAGGTCCATTATAGGGTGATGATTTCTATCTTTCAAGATAGTGCATCATACATTAATGTAGTACTCGATCACTTCAATAAATACCTCTTAAGATATGTGTTGTGTCCCACCTCCAAAAATAAACACCACAGATTTTTTTGGCGACTCCACTGGGGATGATTCCTCTCTCCATATCTAGTAGACATTATTGTCTCCAAGAATTTATAGTGGACTTATATTTCATATAAGCCCAAAGACTATCTTTCTTTCCATTGGCACTTAGCTTATTTCATCTTTAAGCAAAGCTAGCTAACATCCTTTAGGTTTTAGGACCTCACTTTGTGTAAGTCTTAAAATCCCTATTGGGTCCACCAATAGGTAAAAGTAAACTAACTAAATAAAGGAGATGACAAAATACAAAAAATTGAACCTCTTTACCACTAGCTTGGTGAGGTATGGTTTATCCCACATTCAAGAAAACTCAAACTAAAAAAAAAATAAAGTCTTTTGCAAAATATTTTCAAAAGCACTTTTTTTAAACATAATCATTTTTAAATTCACTCCACATGAAGTTTGCAAAAATATAAAATATTTCAAATCTCTTTAAAATAAAAGTCAAACAAACCTCATTTAACATACCTAAATTTATTAAATGAGGGTCCTCTTTCAAAAAATCAAAATCAAATTTACAATCAACAAAATCCCTTCCAAAGATTTTTAAAAAGCACATTTCTTAAAATAAAATCAATTAACCAACTCCATTTAACATACCCAAATTTGTTAAATGGAGTTCCATTTTTAAAATCAAAATAAAAAAATCAAAATCAACATATAATTGAATCTCACTTAACATACTCAAATTTGTTAAGTAAGAGTTCCCCTTTTTTCAAAATAAATATCACACACAAAGTCAAGATATATATTTTGAATCTCATTTGGCATACCCAAATTTTCCAAATGAGAGTTCTATTTTCAAAAGCAACCACACACAAATAGTTGAACTCCATTTAGTATACCTAAAATTTCTAAGTGGAGTTCTCCTTTTTCAAAAACCAAAACAAATTGGATTCTAGTTAACATACCCAAATTTGCTAAGTAGAGTGCCTTCTTCCAAAATTATGAAAA
Organism: Cymbidium sinense; assembly: GCA_021442155.1. Lineage (NCBI taxonomy): Eukaryota > Viridiplantae > Streptophyta > Magnoliopsida > Asparagales > Orchidaceae > Cymbidium > Cymbidium sinense. The sequence goes on from CM038214.1 coordinate 111,964,298, forward strand.
AAATCAATGCACATTTAAATTCCATTTCACACACCCAAACTTGTCAAATGAGAATTCCTCTTTAAAAAAAAAAAATTGGACTCTACAACATACCCTCATTTGCTAAGTAGAGTTCATTTGTAAATCACAAACAAATTAAACACAATTGAATTCCATTTGACATACCTAAATTTCTCAAATAAGAATCTCCTTTTTATAAAATCAAACATCATCATGAAAATCAAATTGAAATCCAATTAACATACCATATTTGTTAAATGAGAGTTCACCTCTTTCAAAATGAAACAAATACCAAGTCATACTTACTTAACATACCACATTTGTTAGGTAAGAATCCCACTTTTGAATTAAAATCAAACACATTTTTGGACCTTACTCAACATACCACATTTGTTAAGTAAGAGCCCTATCTTTAAATCAATGCAACAAACACACTTGAGCTCTTCTTAACATAATAAATTTGTTAAGTAAGGGTTTCACTTTTCAAATCAAAACAAAACATCAAATATTTTGGATCTTACTTAACATTCCACATTTGTTAGGTAAAAATCTCACTTTCAAATATATTAAACACACTTGAGTCTTACTTAACATACCAAATTTGTTAAGTAAGGGTCTCATTTTTTAAAATCAAATCAAAATACATCAAGAACATTGGGCTTCACTCAACATACCTAAATTTGCTAAGTAAAGATCCCATTATCAAATCAAAACAAATCAAATACATGACAAACAATTCGCAAACAATAAAGATATTTTCAAAAACATTTTCAAACATGCACTTAGATCTCTCTTAGCAAACCCAAATTTACTAAGCGAAAGCTCCAAAATCAAAATCTCAAAACAAAGGATTAGTAAAAGAAAATCATCTCCAAAAATCTCTCCAAATGGATGAATCTCATTCAACATATCCTATCTTATTGGATGAAGGTTCCAAAATCAACAAACTAATTCTTATGGCAAAATCTCTCTTCAAATTTTTAAATCTCTCCAAATCAATGAACCCTACTTAGCATACTAAAATTTGTTGAGTGTGGGTTCAAATTTTGAATTCAAATCAGAAATCAGTGATTGAAGGCAAATATGAAGGTCAAAGTCTAATTCGATTATATTTTCACATGCCAAGATATTAGAGCAGTTAGTTCAGCTCAGTCTCCAGTCAGTATAGTTGCCATGGCTCCTAGGAAGTTTGTTTTCTCTTTCCCCTTTGGTGTAGACTTGGCCTTGGATCATGCCAATCTCACCATTATTGAGGCCACCCACCTGATTTACTTTGGCCATGGCTTCAAGGGGGTTAGGATTACCAGTGTCCACTATCAAGGAGGAAGTGTGAGCAAAAGCCACTCCTCCAGTTTGATGTTGAGTATGACCCCGAGTTTCCCTCTCTGAAGAGGAAGGCTGTGGAGGTCCCAGCCGTAGTGCTTGTGCCATTTCTACTTTTATTGATCTTACTACAGCTCTAGTGTGAGTTGTTACCTCCTCCTTGATCCTCTCAAAGGGGAAGTCTATCTTAGCATTTGACATAGTCTCCCTTACCTTTGAGGTTGGTTCCAGATCCCACACCATACCATTCTCCCGTAGCCAATGCTGCAACAAAAGTAGGAAGATCAAGCGGCACCACGAGAGAGTGACCAGGGAGGTAGATGCCACGTCATATATTACTGAGGAGGGTTCTCCTTGAGAGGTCTCCCCTTTCTTGGGTGGTAGTACATTCCACCCCCTCTTCGATTTAGATGGAGAAGAGGATACTAGGAGGATTGCTGCATCTCCTTCACCACCAGCTTACTACGAGGTACTAGTTAGGAAAAAGAGGAAACCGTATGCTCACCTTAGAATAGTTCTTCGCCAGGTTAGCAAAACCTACAAATGCTTAGAGTCTAGTGCATTATTCAATCTGAGGTCTGTGATCCCCAGGAGCATCAATTCCTAGATCCATAGAGAGAGGTCCACCGAGGCCAAGGTTGCATCTCAGTTAGGCAGTAGGGAGAGACGGAGGTATGCCAGGCAAGTGGGTGACCTCTGCCCTTATTAATTTCTCTGATCGGTGGGCCACCAGGGCCAATCGCTTAGATAATATAATTCTCATTGGCATCACCATTTATTAGAGGAGAGCTCTAATGGAAGGGTAGTTAGTGTTACCCCCATCACACAGCTCAATTCCTCATCCACTGTCACCAGTCTAGATCCCTCCTTCCACTATTCCTACCACAGTTCAGAGATCTACATCTGATGAGAGGAAGTCCCTATTAGTGATATGGCTACAACCTAAGGATCCCACTCCATCTACTCCACCTACTGAGGTGAGGTCAAGCTCTCCCATTCGACCTCCCACTTCAATTTTAGAGAAGGAGTGATGAACCAAAGTCACCATGGTCGTGCCATCACCACAGCCACAACATCCATAACAGTCAGCACCAGCAGTAATGAATGTACCAGAGGAGGGAGGGGACACCAATACAGTTCACATGGTTGTCGATCCTCTCAATGAGGGTGTCCTATTAGTAGGAAGCATGAGATTTAGATGAGCATAGTTCCATTGGTCGTCGATGATCCGATCCAAAGAGTAGGAGATCATACATCTTAGAAGACTACTTTACTGATAAGAGATGAATTCTGAGTAATGATCAGTCAGATTCAAAGGAGGGGAGGGTAGGTATTGACCCTGATAAAGATGATCTTCTAGAGGATTCGGCCAAAGTCCACATGGTTGATACTTGAAGCTCCCTCCAACGAGGCTATCAGAGCCACAAAGGTGCTCTAGTTGAAGAATATGATGTCATCTACTCAACCCAACACCTCCTCCAGCAGCTTAGGAAGAAGGATGATCAAATCCATAGGATGGAGAAGAAGGTTGAGAATTTATTAACGATAATACTAGCACTTCAGAACTAAGCTCATGCATTACATCTTAGCCCTATGGAGGCCGAGCAACCTCAGCTTCTACATGTCTTAGAACCCCCCCAAGAGTACCTCTCCAGTAGATCAAGATTATGGTAGCCTGCATAGAAAGGTCATAGATAGCATCTTCATGTAGGAGAGAGACCTCAAACAAATGGTGGAATAACAAGTCAGAGAAGCATTGGAGCAAACTTGGGGTACCTCATCCATTCCAAAGGGTATACCCTACCTAGAGGAATTTGATCTAGTAAGTATACCAAAGGCTTTTTACCACTTTGTTTCTAGATTTTTGATGGCGGTGGAAACCCTCGACAGCATATAATGCACTTTAGCACTAGCTATTTCAATACTGGTGGTAGTGATGCACTTCTCTTTCCCTTATTTATCAGCCATCTTTTAGGGATTCCATTTGATTTGTATGTTGAAGTGCTCAAAGGTTCAGTAAAGACATTTGCTAAGTTGGAGCAACTTTTCATTAAGAGATTTGTTGGAGCTCAGCAAAGGGTGACTGTGGGCGATCTCATTGTAGCACAATAAAATCTCAGTGATTCTCTCATTGATTATATTCTTTGGTGGTGAAACCGAAGTATGAAATGTGAACCACAATTTTTTGAACAGTGCACCATATAGATTCTTCTTAAAAATATTCGTGCCCTAGTTGCCTTCAAGCTCAAGGGATTTACTATCAAAGCCTTTGAGAAGTTAATCAATAAGGTGGCTAGTCTATAAGGAAAAACAAACTGTTATCTTTATAAGACTAGTCCTCCAAGCCTAAACAACCAAAAGCTTTTGAAAAGAAGCCAGTGGTAATGGCGTCAGTTGATAGGGGGAAGTACCTAGTTAGAGTTTAGTTTGAGAGAGCTAGAGCTCAGCAACCTCCACATCCACCACCTCTACCACCACCTCGGCCATCATACCAGCCACGACAGCAACCTCAACGACCATTACCACCATCTCTTCAATAGTATACCCAATAATGGTACTCCTATCCATCGCTAGGTAGCTATTACACACCTACTCTTATGGACAAACTAAATAAGCCATATTCATTCAAGAGGGAGGTAGTAAGAAAAAGCTTTAAGAACCTCTTAAAGAAGCTTAATTTCTAGCTACCAGAGCCTGAGAGGCCAGAGGAAGTGGGCAAGAGTGATGATTCAAACTTCTTCCCCTACCACCACATGTTAGGCCATGTCTTAGAGGACTGCATCACCTTTAAGGACTGGCTTGAGTGCAACTACAAGTCAGGTGCCATAATTATCCCTAAGGATTACTTATTAGAGTAACCATCTAGTTATGTTAGGGTAATCCTTGGGGGTACATGTGATCCTCTCAAGATGAAAAAAGGTTGGGATATTTTCTTATCCCGAAGCTCTAAAAAGATTATTTCTAAGATCAAGAAATTCTCATTGTAGGTGCCTCAGATAGATCAAACCTCCAACATCAACGAAGGTTTGCATATTGCCAAAGATAACTTAGGAAAAGTGGGAGCTCTAGTAGCGAATTCACACTTGCAGATAGTTCAAGATGCAAACCATCAAGTCTAGCATTCCCTCCACCATTGCACTTCATCCAGTTCTTCTTCAGAGTGTTGTGTCAGAGACAAGGGCTAAAACCTTACCCACTTACTTTTTTTTTTTCTATCATGTACCTCCACCTAAAAAGAAATCAATGAAGAAAATAAATTCCACTTATATCTTGTCCATTTCTGATGCTCTTGATTTTATTCTATTGAAAGCTCTCCAAGTCTAGAAAATAATAATAGCTCTAATAATTCTAATCCTTTCTCTTCCAATTTTAGAATCGGTTCCTTTTTTTTGAGTCAATTGGGTTCACCCATTAAGATTGACTTGGAGTTAATCTACTCCGAGGGTCCCATAAGAGAAGCTATAGGTATACCTTATGAGTAGGTTGAAATTTTCACCAACCCACCACATAAAGTCACTGAAGTCAACCTATGTAGTGGCAAAGTTCTACCTCCTAGGGTAGCACCTTAAGAAAAGGGTAAGCAAGTCATTGGTTCCAGTGAGTAGATAGCCCCTCCACAAGATGCTCCACCTATGGATATGCATGTGGAGGGCCAGCCTAGAGTTGATTACAATGTTCTAGCTCACCTTAAAAGTTGCTAGCTAAGTTAAGCATATATGACACCCTTGTCTTATCCAAAGATATGATGGAATCTTTAATCAAGGCTCTTCTTGATTTGGAAATATGCTTAGCTCAGCTGACCGCTACTGGAGAGGAGGCTCACTATTCAGAGGATGTCCTAGGAGTCACTTTCAATGATGAAGACTTTCTTTTAGGGATGATCAGACACAACCATCCCCTACATCATCAGACATGGGCGATTCATCTAGAGTGTTGGTTGACTCAAGTGCAAATCAACATTATGAGTCTAAAGACCCATTACTTGAGGATTGAAATCTCAAAACTCAAGTCGAGAGGATGATGTTAAAAATAATTCAATGAGCAAGCAGAGGACTTTAGGCTCCATAGTGTTTCCAATGGAGATTGACAAGTGGAAGACTAAAGCCAAGTTTCACATTAGATTAGATACATAATGCTTTGCTAGAGAGATAGTGGATACATGAGAACAACATGGTCCCATGCTCTTTGTACCAGTGCATCAAGTTCATGAGAGGTGGGATCGAGTACTATGTTAAAGGAGATCTCATGCCATTTACAGTTCACTAGGATGACATATATGAGGATGCGGCCTACTACATCCCTCAAAATCAACAAGTTTATTCTCGTGAACTTGGACAAAGCTCAAAAATAAAAGAAAAAATGAGAAAGAAAAAGAAAAAGTAGAAAAATAAAAAAAAAAATAAAATAAGATTAAAAATAAAAGGGAGCGAGAAATAGACTTGGAGGAACTAGTGTCTAAGATTAGATTTCACCCACAGTTCATTACTCCATTCGAACATATGGGTAGGATGACCCAACCTCCACCATGTAGAGGAAAAGGTAGATCTAGAGGCAGCCCTAGGGATGGAAGACCTCCTTATTGACCACCCAAAAGGAGATATGTCCAAGCTACCAGGAGTACACCTACTATCCATATAGACTTAGAATCTAGTTTAGAGGATGAGTCTTATATTGTTAGCACACCAGCCAGCTCTTCTCAATAGTAGATTCCTTTTGAGGTGACACTTGAGCCGGACAGTGATGGAGACCAAGCTCCAAAGCAAAGCATGAGTGTATCTAAGTCTATATGTGAAACATTCAGGCATCAGTTGGGAACCTTAGCTCTAATCCCAACTTTCTTACAAAAAATTAAGGGTTTGGTAGTTAATAAAGCCCTTAAGTCATCCACAGATATGAAGACTCAGACATTCTTTCTGGGAGCGTCATCCTCAAGTCAAGAAATTGACGTAAAACTTGAGGATGATTCATATAAAGATTTAATACAATTTCCTTTTGATTGATACTCACATTGTGTTCTTAATCTAGGAAAGAAGGAATTAATCCCATATATTTGGTCTAAACATAGGTCAGATTACTTCAAGATGTTATGGGACAACAAATGTAGACATTCTCAATCAAGACGGACTAGGATTCGGTATAGTGGGTCTGGTCAATAATGATAATTACTACCTAGTCATCACCAATTATTTGGAATCAGATAAGTTCTTCTCAAATCACACTAACTCTTATGAGGAGAAGTGCTTAGAAACTTTAGCTGACCCAGATGATTTCCAAGTCAAGAATGCACTGCCAAAGTTTGAAGAATAAATCAAATCAACCATTGATGAACTCAAAGAAATCAACTTAGGGTCTGAAGAAAATCCACTCCCAACATACATTAGTTTCTTTTTGAACCAAACTAAAACCAATGACTTAGTTAGGCTATTGACTGAGTTTAAGGATTGCTTCATATGGAGTTATGAAGAGATGCCCGGTTTATCTCCTGATGTAGCAGTCCATAAACTAGTAATAGAGCTTAGTGCTAATCCTATCAAGCAAGCTTCTAGATGCATGCGATTAGACATCAAACAATAGGTCATTTTTGAAGTCAAGAAATTGATCGATGCTGGCTTCATCAAGAAAGAAAAATACCTTACTTGGTTGGCTAGTGTCATCCTAGTTAAAAAGAAGAATGGCCAAATTTGCATATGTGTCAACTTTAGAGTTAAATAAGGCATATCCAAAAGATGAATCTCCACTACCAATCCCAGAGCTGATGGTGAGCATTGCTTCATGTCATGTAGTCTTCTCTTTCATGGATGGCTCATCTGGCTACAATCAAATTAAGATGGCCCATGAAGATGAGAAAAATACTGCTTTTGGAACCCCGATTGGAATTTGTTACTATAAGGTCATGAATTTCGGTCTTAAAAATGTCAGTGCTACATACTAGTGGGCTATGACTTGAATCTTCAGTGAACTCATTCATCATCAAGTCAAGTGTTATTTCGATGATATCATTGTCAAAAGTAAAGAAAATGATGACCACCTCTTTGACTTGTGAATAGTTTTCAAATGGTTAAGATAATTTTACCTGAAAATGAACCCTTTGAAGTGTGCATTCAGAGTATCTTCAAGGAAGTTCCTTGGGTTTGTTATCCTACACTAGGGAATCAAGATCGATCTAGAGAAGATCAAAATGATACTAGAAATGCTACCTCATAAAATTCTAATTCAACTCAGACCATTTCAATGTTGTTGGTGTATTTAAGATGCTTCATATACAATATATCAGGAAGTTGCCAGCCAATTTCAGCACTTATCAAAAAGGATGCCAAGTTCAAGTGAGATGATAAGTATCAGCATGCCTTTGAACACATCAAGCATTACCTGATGATGCCGCCTATTCTATCAGCCACTTTCTCGAGCAAGCCACTCAACTTCTACAATGCAACATTAGATGACTATTTTAGTGCTTTGTTGGCCCAAGCCAATGAAGAAAGGAAAGAGAGCACTCTACTCTCATCTAATCCTCTAGCCAAATATCCACCCATTGAGATACATTGCCTAGCTTTAATCTTTGCATCCCAAAAGCTATGGCATTATATGCTTTATCATAAAGTTAACTTAATCTCCATAGTCAATCCACTGTGCTATCTCATGACACGGCTATCCAGAGGTTATGATGGTCCATGATTCTCACAATTTGACATTACTTTTGTACCCCCTTAGTGAAAGGATGGCATTGGAGGACTTCTTAGCAGCACACCCACTTCATGTTGACTCTCCGCTTAATAATGATCTCCCCGATGAACAAACCATGAACTTGGGGAACACTAGCAATCATAGATGGATATTGTATTTTGATGGTGCGGCTTTATCTCAAAAAGGAGAAGAACCACAATCTACTCTTCTAGGAAAGGTTATGGTAGGAATAGTCCTTCTAAATCCACACTAATGTGATGAGATTCTCATACCATCTATCCAATCCTTGCACCAACAACAAAGATGAGTTTGAGGCTTTGATTGTTGGTCTGGAGTTAGCAGTCACGCTATGCATCCAAAACATTGACATCTTTGGGGATTCTCAACTAGTCATCAACCAAATCGCTAGGTCCTACAAGATTCTTAAGCCTAAGCTCCATATTAACACAAGTATACCATGGAGCTATCAGCCCAAATCCAAGAGATTACCATATACATGATCCCTCAAGGAGATAACGCAGTAGTGGATGCACTAACAAAGCTTGCCAAAGAGTTGGCATGTCTAGAAGATGAGTCTATATCAATAAAGTTTCAAAATAGGCAAGTCCTATCTCTTATTGATATTGAATTCATCAAAAAAATTTTATCTTAAAGGGGAGGTTACCATTTCCATAAAGGATGAGGAGTTGGATTGGAGGCAACCATTCATGGACTATCCAACTAAAGGTTAACTACCTCAAGAGAAGTAACAATCCCATCAGATGAAGCAGAGAGCCCTTTCGTATGCCCTCATCAATGAAACTTTATATCGATGGTCCTTCGATCATATGTGATTACGTTATTTAGATAAGTACGAAACCCATAAAATCATGATCGAGGAACACTTAGGATTATGTGGAGCTCACCAATCAAGTCCAATGATTAAGGCCAAGATCAAGAGGCTGGGGTACTATTGGCCAATGATGATTACTAACTGCATGGATGTAGCCAAGCGTTGTCACCAATGTTAGCTGTATGGAGTGGTCCTAGCCCAACCACCCAACATTCTACACCTAACTTTGGCCTCTTGGCCATTTGAGTATTGGGGTACTAACATTGTGGGTCTGATCGATCCTCCTTCTTTTAAAGGTGATTGATTCATCCTTTCCGTTACTTATTACTTTTCCAAGTGGGCAAGAGAGATTCCTCTCAGGGAGGTCAAAGCCTAGCATGTGCTCTAGTTTTTCAAGAACCATATCATATATAGGTTTAGGGTGCCTCAATGAATTATATCTGATAATGGTACTGCATTCAAGAGCACCAAGATCAACAACTTCACTTGGAGACAACATAGATTGGAGATACTCTACCATCTATTTCCCATGAGCGAATGGTCTAACAGAAGTTTTCAACAAAACTCTCATTCAAATACTCAAGATGACACTCGATGATAATAAGTGATAATGGCATGAGTAGTTAGTTGAAGCTTTGTGGACTTATCGCAACAACTACAGAACTCCAACCCAATCTACTCCTTTCTCTTTAGTGTATGGGTCTGAAGCCATTCTACCATTAGAAGTCTAACTCCTATCACTAAGGATAGCTGTGGGTAGTAAGATAATGACTGAACATAATGCCAAGTTATAGTTAGAAGAGATCAAAGGTTTGGAGGAGAGATGCTTACGAGCATGCTAGAACCTCGATTTGTACAAAGTGAAAATGATTCAAGCTCACAACAAGCTGGTGTACCCTAGAGCTTCTCAAGAAGGAGAGCTTGTTTTAGTTCTAAAGAGACCAATTATTTCTCGTTACAAGATGGGAGGCAAGTTTGAACCCACTTGGGAAGGCCCTTTTGCCATAGAGAAGGCCTACCAAAGGAGGATCTTATCAACTCATCAACCATAAAGGAGAGAGCCCGAAGCTTCCGATCAATGGGCTTTACTTAAAGAAATATTACCCATACAATTATATTTGAAAATAATTATCATCAATGAAAATTCCATTTCAAATTCAATCACTTTAAACTAAAAGCATTTTCGTCTATAAATCCACCACAATGCATTTAAGATAGGTGTAAGAGAACCCAAGTGGCTTCTTATCCTACATCAACACAAACACAAACTATAGAAAATTCTCCAGTGCTATTAGGATAGGTGTAAGAGAACCCAAGAGGCATCCTTTTTCAAATAACACAACTAAGTTAGGTATAAGAGAATCCAAGCAGCATCCTTTCTTGGTGGACTCACATCGCCCTTGAGGCACCATTTTGACATGTTTTATGATAGGTATAAGAGAACCCAAGTAGCATCCTATTCCTTCTTTCACAACACAAACACACATACATATCTTTTGTCTTAGCTATTTTGATCTGGGATAATCCCCCTACAAAACTAACTCATTAGCTGCTCTAGGTTGAGCTAATGTGTTACCCTATTAGTGCGTCACCCTAGTGGTCCTTTGTTCAGAAAGATGTAAGTCTACAATGTTTTATTTTCTGCTTTGACCACTGCACACCGATGAGCACCTTATTAGCATTGTAGACCTTACTGTGCGGTTGGTAAGCTACCCTCACATTAGATTCATTTAAGAGGATGTAAGTCTGCTATGCCTTCTTCTTAAGCTAGCCATCATGAATTGACTTGGTCAAGTAGAGGATTAAGGTAAGTCCCCTGGTGGCTCCTTTCCTCCTAACTACTTCAAGTTTAGGATCAGTCCTTCTTTATGACTCCCTACTTATTAGTCACCCTTAGGTCAGGTTTGATTTATTACACCATCAACAGTTCACCCTAGCGGTTGGTCCCTACTTCGGAAGATGTAAGTCTACTATGCTTTCTTCTTAAGTACAGCTGTTGCACATTGACGGGTAGCCCTAGGTCGAATAGCACCTATTGAGCTAATTATAGACTACAATGTCAATCAATTTTGCTTTAGGGAGATGTAAGTCTACACACCTTCTTTCTAGATTGATTATTGCATACCGATGGGCACCTTTGGTTGGTTGGTGTTCACTATGTTGATAGTGACCCACCCGGTGGATACACCATTCTTGGCAGATATAAGACTGCTACGCTTTTTCTTTGAGTTGGCCACCGAATACCTACAAGCATTATTTTCTTTAGGGATCAAAATAACGCCTTTAGTGGCACCTCCCCTGCTGGCACTATACTTGGCTTATGTCCTTTGTGACCCCATTTAGACAATACTAGGGTTACTTTTGGATTGGAGTGCCCCCCTTCCTTAGTAACCACCATTGTGGTTCGAGATTATGTTCAATGGATGCACATATTTTTACTTAGTTTAGTAAATCTAAGAAAGGTTAAGGACAACATAGCCCCTTCTAAGTGTGGTCCCTCGCACACAAACAAGGTCAATAATAATGAACAAACAAAATATAATTTTGCTTGTGGATTAGGAATTAATGCCTCTAGTGACACCTTTCCCAAGCAGACATCCTATCTTTAGGGCTATGGTGTTAGTTTTTTATTATGTGTATGGTGGACACCACACAGATCTAAGGGTGTACTTATTGAGGTGATCGGGTATGATAATAAAGAATGGTGAACTATCTCAAAAGATAGAAATCACTATCCTACAATAGACCTAATCAACTAATAAGGACTCCTAAGGCATGATGGGTCTTTGAATATACCATAGATTTTTTCCTACTTACATGGATGAATAAAGCAAGGTTTATTTAAGTAGAGTTCTAAAGTTCTCTATGGGGGCAAGCTCCCATAGTTAATTACATCCTAAAGAAAGTAATTTCCTTTGGAATACTCTCGATTAAAATAAGAAGTTATTATCTATAAAGATTTTAAAGATAAGACTATCAATAAATTGGCTATGTTAGAAAATCAAATGAGATAGATCAAAAAGGAGAGACTTATTATTGAAGTCAAAGGAGATGAGTAGGGAATGCCCATGATACTAGGATACTTAGTGAGCATTCTAGCCTATCTTATAGTTGGGCTTTATATGTATGAAATTAAGGAAGATTATATGTTTGCGTTGAAATTTATTAGAAAGCTAGGATGTATAATCTCACAATACAAGATTGTGGAAACACCTAAGAGGTGAGAACTTATGCTTGTAGCATGAGAGAAAATAACAACCTCAGATCCTAAATCTAGGGATCTTTGATGAGGGATAAAGCACATCCTAAACCTAAGCGAATATGGGTATATGGTTTACCTCCACAAGAGAGGGTAAACCACCCCGAATTGGACTTATCGGTGGGTAGCGACCTAATTCCTCTTACGCTTTAAAACTATATCTTTAAGTCATATATTTTGCAAGATGATTCGGATGTTATTATTAGAAAGAAACTAAAGTCGTTAAACCCACTCCTTAAGAGACTAGAGCTTTAGTGTTATGAATAATGACTTAGTCTAATGTAAATCTTTTCAATTTTTATTTGATCTTGGACTCTTCATTTTTATAATGGTTATAAGATTTTTATTTGTCTAAATGCATGTTGAAATGAGATTATTGGCTAAATTAGAGAGAAAGAGGTATTTTCTACCATAGGGGAGACCCTCAAAGGTCAAGCCTTCCCATATCGTGCAAGGATGGAAACATTCTCTTAGCAAAAGTGAAACATGATGACATGCATGATATTAAGCATACAACATCTAGCTAAGGGGTTGCTAAATTTTTAAGTTATTTTGATTTAATACCTAGGATTCAAATAAGGTTATGAGTTATTTAGAAAATTTAGTTATGAGTTGTAGTTGGGGTAGAAAAATTAATTTTTCCTAAGAGCCTAATCGGGTCCAAGCCACACATTAAATCACCATATATGTAGAAACTAGAAAGAGACATGCCATTTCTATTACATAATTTTAAACAAAATATAAAAAATTTATAAACCCATTGTAAAAGAATAACATGCCGGTGTGGTCGGGTAGCGTCGTAGAACTCGAAAAGAGAAATAGGTATCAAAGCTTTACCTTTATACAACCTGATATATGAAAGAAAAATTACAATTACAAATAAATAAATGCTATGGGGGGTCTTTATTTTTTCATTCTTCATGTCTTCTGTATTCCTCCTTTAGATTTGCTTACTTCAAAGACATCACGAGAGCCTCCCAAGATAAAGCCTTCTAGCCTCCACTCATCCTAATCCCCTGTAACACTAATCCTAATTCCTAATAAAAAATTACATTAAAGTAGGAAAAGTAAATCTAACTCCATCTGCAATATAAGTGTTAGCTAAACACACCATACAACCCAAGCAGTTATATGTATAATTTAAACTTAACACCGCATGGGTAACCAAGTCCACCTGTCTAATTTTATGCTTAGGGTTAAGAAACGCAAAGAGAGCATTTATATTTATTTTAAGCACCCTTAAGTACCATCTCCTGTAGAAAATGTAATTAGGCTAATCATGACCTAACATCTAGTCTACAATAATACATCATAAAACTAAGCATATATCAAACCATTGTGGTGTTTATTTTGATTATGTGTATGAGGGACACCATGTAGATCTGTGGGTGTACTTATTGAGGTGATCAGGTATGACATCATGGAATGGTGAACTATCTTGAAAGATAGAAATCACCACCTTATAATGGACCTAATCACCAAATAAGGACTCCTATGGCATGGTGGGTCATCAAATATACCATAGATTTGTCCCCTAATTTACATGGATCAATAAAGCAGGGTTTATTTAAACCAAGTTCTAAAGTTCTCTATGGGGGCTAGCCCCCATAGTTGATTACATCATAAAGAAGGTGAGTTCCTTAAGAATATTGTTGATAGGCAATTGTTGTCTCCAAAGATTTCAAAGATATGACTATCAATAAATTAGCTATGTTTGGAAGATCAATTATAATAGATAAAAAAGGAGAGGCTTATTATCAAAGCTAAATGGAGATGAGTAGGGAATGCTCATGATACTAGAAAACCTAGTAAGCATTCTAATCTATCCTATGGTTGGGCTTTATATATTTGAAATTTAGAGGATTGATTTTATTAAAGTTGACATTTTATTAGAAAACTAGGACTTATAATCTCACAACACAATATTATGGGAATGCTTAAGAGGTGAGGATTTATGCTTGTAGCATGAAGGAAATATCTACCTCAAATCCTAAATCTAGGGAGCTTTGGCATAAGCCAAAGCACGTCCTAAATCTAAGGCGAGATGTGTATATATTTACCATCACAAGAGAGCATAAACCACCTGATTGTTGGGCTTTGAACCACCTAGAGTGGTAGCCAGCTAACTCCTCCTATGCTTTTAAACCATGCAGACAAATCTTATTTTTTGTAAGATAGTTAGGTCATTATTATTTTGAAAAAGACTAAAGTCCTTAAACCCACTCCCTAAGGAGACTAGAGCATGAGTGGTATGAGTAATAACTTAGTTTAATGCAAATCTTTTCAAAATTTATTTGTATTTGGCACTTCATTTTGACACAGGCCATAGGATTTTTATATGCTTAAATGCATGATGAAGTAAGTTATGGGCCAAATCAAGAAGGAAGAGGGTGAAGCCCTATTAGTAGGAGTTACTCTCATAGGTCAAGCAGTTCCCATGCATGCAAGAATGGGGGCCCTCATTTTACATGAGTGGTAAAAGATACATGTATGATATTAGCCATACAACATTCAGCTAAGGGGTTGCTAAATCTTTTAATTATTTTGATTTAATGCTTAGGCTTTATGGTGAGGTTATGAGTTCTAAAAATTTTTTAGTTATGAGTTATAGTTGAGTAGAAAATTTATTTTTTCCCAAAGAGCCTATTTTCATCCAGGCCACACATTAAAGGATAAATATAGAAAGAAACTATAAGAGGCATGCAATTTCTCATGTGTAATATAAATAAATAGTCAAGCAATTTATAAAGCTAGTGCAAAAGAATAGAAGGTTGGTGTGGTCGAGTACCGCCGTACAACCCAAAAGAAAAATGGGTAGCCAAGCTCTACCCTTATACAACCCAGATCATAAAAGAATAATTACAATTAAGGATGAATACATGCTATGGGGGTCTTCATCTTCATTCTTCATGTCTCCTTCATTTCTTCATATCTCTAGTTGATTTAATTTCCTCCACTTCAAAGGCATTACATGGCCTCTCAGGATAAAACCTTCTGGCCAATGCTTATCCTCATGCCCCCATAACACTAATCCTAATTACTAATTGCAAAATTACATTTAAATGGAAAGAGTAAATCTAACTACACTTGTAAAATGAAGGTTAGCTAAACATACATTCCACCCAAGTAATTATATTTATAATTTGTACTTAGCACCCTACACATGGGTAACCAAGCCCGCCTATCCTAACTCAGATTATGCTTAAGGGCTTAAGCAACCTACAAAAGAGAGCATTTAAATTTATTTTTAAGCAGCCCCTTAAGCGCAATCCCCTGTAAAAGACATAATTAGGCTAATAGTAGCCTGACATCCAATCTACAAAACATACACCCTAACATCCAGTCTAAAATAATACATCATAAAACCAAACATACATCAAACCATGCACGGCCCTAACATAAGACTAAAAGTGGTGACTTGATCTAATGTGTGTGTATTAAGGCATGTGTATAACTAGCTTTGAGTTAAGGTTTTCTAAGTATGAAGAAATTTGATTATGAAGGGTGGTTTCACTTTAAGTGGTTTAATTGATTTGTAAGTTTTAATTAATATTTTCTTTTATTTCATTTGACTTACACTAAATAACTAAGTGTTATAAAGAGAAGGAAAGAGAGGATCACTCTCTTTTATCCCTACCTTAAGTCATTTCTAAAGCCAATTAATTAAACAATCCTCTTTAGTTAATGGATTAATATATATTTTAAATTAACACTAAGTTTAGGTTTATTTTAAATAAACTCATTCAATAAGAAAGGCATCTTAAGATTAATTGGAATGAATTACTATTAAATAACACATGTTTGTTTATTTCTTTCCATCATATATAGCATGCATATGGTTAAGTCCTAAACATACCTATACATGCAATTTTTACTTTATCATACTTGAATGATTAATGTAAGAATAGTAAGCTATGGAAAAGTAGAGTTTGATTTAATTAAATTATGGTTTTCATCCACTAGTTGTACCACACATACACATATATAAAAATTTTAGGTAGGTATGATGCCATTATTTTGCACCATGGGAGTGAGGAAGGAACCTCCTTAGGGTTACTTAAAGTTGTGTCGGATGCCAACTAATACTCACTATATATATATATATATATATGAATGTAACTAACTAGAAAAGAAAATTATACAAAAGTTGGATTCAATTTGATTTATTTATTTATGTAAATGAGTTAAAGCTCCATCTAAATTATAATTCTAGAAATGCATAATAATGAAATCAAGCAGGTACGTTACCATTGGTCTACACTAAGGGAGTGAGGTAGGAACATTCTTAGGGCTACTTAAAGTCGTGCGTCCCTAGGATGTCAAGACTAATATACCCACTAACATTCTTACTTATGTAAATCAACATATGAATATAAGAAAGAAACTTCACTTCATACACTAAGTTTATATTCACATGCAATTCATATATATATATAACTAAAGCCACAACACATATTCTTATTCATTAAGAAGTTTTGAAAATATGTTTGAGATTTAGTGATAATAACACATATTCTTAATTAAATCAACACATGCAAGTTGGCAAAAGGAAATCATTTCTAACTAATTAATTTTTTTGAAAAGAATGAATGCATGATTACAAGTGGCATACAACATTTTATATGATTAAAATAAAAAAACATAAATAATTTCATTCAATCCAACTAATTCTAAGGACAATCACATTAGACAAGCTTTTAAAATAAACCAAAGTTTGTTAAAGAAATTTTTTAATTTCATATTTGATTTGATTTATTAAGTGTGAAAGAGGTTTGCTGGTTCTAATCCCATTCCCATATGTGAGTTAATTTGATTCAATAAAAGAAATTAGGTTGATTTTATGGATTGATTAAGTTAAGCATGGATTAAATCAATTAATTAACCTTAACCTTAAGGTAATCTATTAAATAATTATGAGCTAATATGATATGAAACCACATGGAAAGTAAATGGCCATGCTCTATGAAAGGCCTATGCAATTATCACATAATTACTAATTAATTAGCTTAGGAGCTCACTTAATTACTCTTATGGTTTCCTCACATGAATTAACCATAATTTCATTAGCTATCTCTTTTGGGTTATTGAACACTCAAAAGCTACCTAAGAGTAAATTAGAAGTATATTCAATCAAATTAATTAAATTCATTAATTATCTAATTAAATCTTAATTATCATCAACAAAATGAAATGGACTTATGGAAAGAGACACAAGAGCCTAAGTCTCAATCCTAAATCCTTTCAATTATTAAAGTTCAGGAATGATTTTAATTTCTGATTAATTAATTAATGGGTTTTAATTAATTATTTAAGAGGGAATTGAGAAGACTTGAAATGATTGGAAGAGGGGTCCCAATCTATTTTCCTAAGCATCACCATTAAGAGGTTAATAAGCTGATTGATTTTACTATTAATTTGCTTAATTATCATTAATTAAAATAAGAGAGTAATTAATGCTTAATCCATTGATTTCCCTAATTAATTATCCAACAAATCCAAAGAAAAATAGGAGAGGTAGAGGTCATCCCCCTAAACATCTCTAGAAAGTTTGAAATTAATTGGATAATGAATCAGAGAGTAATTAGGCTAATTAAATTTTTAATTAAATCTTAAATTAAGCAAAAATTACTATTTAAAATTAATTAATAACAATTGTAGTTGATTATACTCTGAAATATCTTTAAAATGAGCCCTCATTTGTATTTTTTGGATTTTTCTATAATTAGTTATGAATTTTGGAAGTTTCAGGTTTAAAAATGGATTAATTAACCTACTTAATCCCTTAATCCTGTCGGTGCCATGTTGCTGCTGAGGCAGAGTGCTTTCCATGTGGCATCATAGAATTGGTTATTTAAGTTATCACGTTGAATATTATTGCGAACGATGGTGAAACATACTTTTGCATGGGCCGTCTGATCTAAGATCGAATGACCACGATTAAATGCATGATTTTGTAGGAGAAAAGAGGGGTTATGTGCTTCATCAGATTAGGATTGTCCATTCCGATCATGCAAAATGGACGGTCGGTGATCTATCTCCTCCGAGAAATGGATATCATCATCGAGTTGCTTGATCCAAGCTCAGCTCGATGGAGATCAAATTGATCATACACCTTTGGGTAAGCATAACAAACACATCCAACGATGGAGATCGCATGAGATGCAAGTTTCCTTCACAAAGACCAACCATTTTTGAGCTAAGGATTGGTTTTAATGGCATACCTCACCGGAGCATATGATCGGTAGTTTCAACGATTGTGGAATCTTCGTTTGGTAGAAATGAAGCCCTGTTGAGCTGCAAGAGCTTTGATTTAGTATGGTTTGCTTGGAAGACCAACTTATGGCACATAAGCAATCAGCCTTCATCAAACTCCACCCTTCAATTGTCGGGAAGCTTGGGCAATGATTCATTTGAGCTCATCTAGGTCCAAGGATGGTGTGTACCAAATTAATTACACTTTGGTTGCAAAATGGGGAAATGGTAATCGCTAGTTTGCTCCCTTATTTTGGTTTCATGTAAAAAGTGAGAATGGGTAATTTGGGGAGCTCATGAAATGCAAGGGGAAGCTCTGGAATCATTCTCCTTGGCTGCTAGGGTTGAATCGAGTGTGAGTGTCTATGTTTGTGTGAGAATGAGGGGGGTATACCCCCTCTTTCCTTAGCTTGGATGATGGTTTTGGTTTTTTTTTTCAAATGGTCACCATGGGAGCTCGGTTTGGGTAAAAAATCCTTCCACTTGGCATCTCATGAGTGGAGGAAGGGTGGGAGGTGGTTGTCATTGGAGTGGTGGGTGTCCTTGGTGGTTTGAAATGCTCCAATTAGAATGGGGAGGTGATTTCACCTCTCTATGAGTCATGGCCGACCCAACCACCTTTAGGTCAGGTCAACCACAGTCCTTGGTGCCTAAGTGGACCTATGAATGGGTGCCAAGTGGCCAAGGGGAGGAATTAAGAAAAAGTGCTAATGTCTTATCTCATGGATGCCCTAGACCCAAGGGCAAAGTGCTCATTTGGCTATTGCTTTGATTTGGGCATATTTGAAATGGGTAAAAAGTGGGTTAGGCCAAATTTCAAGTGGTTTGGAGTTTATTTGATTTGATTTGGCTTGATTTGACTTATTTAAGTCAAATTGGGTTAGGTTGGGTCAAGTTGACCAATTTTCCAAATTGGGTAGAAACCAATGGTTGGGTCAAGACTATTTAGAGTGTATTGGTGTCATTGGTTTGGTTCAATTTGCTTTGGATTTGATTTTGGCTCTTTTGGATTCATATACGTTAGATGGGTCAAGTTGACCAATTTGACCAAATTGGCCAAATTGGCTTGGGTTGGGTGTTGGTTCAAGTTCAATTGGTTAATTGAAAATGATTGTAGGCTTTAGCTTAAATCAATTTGAATTTAATTTGGAGTTTGGCTAAGTTGATCCTTTAGGTCAATTTGGATGAACAATTTAATTGACCAAATTAGCTTGAATCATGGCTTGGTTTGGGTTTGGTTGATCATTTAGAATATATTGTAGGCTTTGGTTAAGTTCAATTTGGATTTGA
The DNA here is from genome assembly GCA_021442155.1 of Cymbidium sinense. Classification (NCBI taxonomy): domain Eukaryota; kingdom Viridiplantae; phylum Streptophyta; class Magnoliopsida; order Asparagales; family Orchidaceae; genus Cymbidium; species Cymbidium sinense. Next base: position 111,983,938 of record CM038214.1, read on the forward strand.
TTGGGCTTTAGGTTGATTTGATCCTTAAGGTCAATTTGGGCTAAGTTGGTTAAGTTGACCAATTTGTCAAATTGGGCTCAATTAAGGGTTTGGTCAAGTTCAATAATCAATTTGGAATGAACTTGAGCCATTGGTTGCAATCAATTTGGTTTAGGTTACAATTTGGCTAGTTTGGGTTCATATGGGTTAAAGGGTTGACTTGGTCAATGAGCTAGGTTGACTTGGTTTGACCCAATTTATGATAATTGATTAACATAGGATGATTGTTAATCATGATATGAGGTTTGGATGGGTTTAGTTCAATCCAATTTGAGTGGCATTAGAACTTGGCTCAAAAAGGTCTTTTAGGTCACTTTGGGTCAAGTGGACCTAAATAGGTCAATTGGTGATCATGGCTTCATACAAGTTTAGTTGTATTGATATGTAAATATAAATCAATTGAGATTGAAATATAAATTTAATTGCAAATGGCTTGAAGCCATATGGATTTTGGTTCATATGATAATTTCAAGTCAAAAGGGCTAACTTGGGTTTGACTTGGGTTAGCTTGATTTTGGCTTGGTGATTGTAGTTTATGTTTATATTTGGTACAATGATTGAATCATGAAGAAATTCATGAGTTTTGAATTGATTTGGGTATCATTTAGCCAAGTTCAAGCGATTGGATAAAAAAAAGGCTAAAATTGAAAATTTGATCTGATTTGCGTTTGGTTCTGGCTATTTGGATTTATATTTTATTTATATTTGGAAAAATAAATGAAAATATAAATATTTCAGGAGAAAATCACTTGAGTTTGGAGTGATTTGGAAGCAAATTTGACCAAACCTATGGGTGTAGGTCAGAAGGGCTAAGAAAGGAAACCTGTTTAGTTTGATTTGATTTTGATTATTGGAGGGTGGATTTCATTTATATTTGTGAATATAAATGAAGGAATAATTGATTTAAAAAAAATCAATTGAGTTTTGGATAGTTTGGATTGATATTTGACTAAGCTTATGAGAGTGGTTCATAAGAAGAGAAGATTTAATTTGAGATTGATTTCTTTGGTTTAGAATTGATTTATGATTTGATATTTAATTTGAGATTAAATTGATATTTGAGAAAATTAGTTGAATTGGGGTTGGTTTGAATTTGGTTAAGGCTAAGTCCCTAAGATGAAATCAAAGGGCTTAGGAAGGGTTTGATCAAGGGCTTCAATCATTTGGATGGGAATTTGATTTATGATTTGGATTTGGAATTGATATTTGAATTTGAGGTTTTGTTTGAGAAAGAAAGCATGGGTTGGGTTTAGGCCATAGGGTAGGCAAGTTTTTCTAAGTCACAAAGGCATAGCCTATTCCTATGGCTACAGCTTCTAAGTATTTAAGCAAGTGTTCACCTAATTACTAGAAGTGTCTTAAGACTAAGGAGCTCTTAGTTTCTATAAGGGTCTTAGATCTATGATGAGGAATTTGAGAACTTACTCCAAAAGTGAGGTCAACAATCATGCTAACATAAGGCTAAAAGTGGTGACTTATTCTAAGGTGTGTGTATTAAGGCTTGTGTGGTATGCCTTAACTAGGCTTTATTATACTTTTCTATGTGAGAAAAGATTTAATTATAAACGATGATTTCACTTTAAGTGGCTTAATTTATTTGTAAGTTTTACTTAATATTTTCTTTTGTTTCACTTGGTTTACAATTAACAACAAAATGGTATAAAGAGAAAAACAAGAGAGGATCACCCTTCTTTATCCTTACCTTAAGCCACATCTAAAGCATATTAATTAATCAATTCTCTTTAATGTATTACATTATATTTTAATTAATCCTAAGTTTAGCTTCACTTTAAATAATCTCATTCAATAAGAAAGGCATCTAAAGATTAATTGGAGTTAATTACTATCACATAACACATATTTGTTCATTTCTTTCCATCATGTAGCATGCATATGATTAAGTCCTAAACTTATCTATGCATACAATATGTTTTTGGCACACTTAAATGCAAGATGCATGAATGATTTTTTAATAGAAGAAGAGGATTCTCATTCATTAGCTAAATACACATTCAAATGAATGAAAGTTCTAAGCAAGTAGTTCGCCATTGTTTGACCAGGAGAATGAGGTAGGAACCTCCTCTTGAAGCCTTGCATCCCAGGTGTCCGACTAGATCTTCCTGTTATTCTTAAATACATGTGGATGTATTAACAATTATAAGAATGTAAATCATGCAAAAATTGTATTTTTGTTTTGAATTATGCATATGGAAGAAGGTGAGGTTTTCACTCATTAGCTAAATGCACACATAAGTGTATAAAAGTTATATGCAAGTACTTCATCATTATTTGATCAAAATAATGAGGTAGCAACCTCCTTGTGGCTACTTAAAGCCGTGCGTCCATGGGTGTCTAGACTAGATATGCCTGCTATTCTTAAATACTCATGAGTGTACAAACAACTATAAGATTGTAAACCATGCAAGAATTTTATTTTGATTTATTTATGCATGTGAGCTAAAATTTTATCTAAATTCTAACATAGGTATACATAAGAATAAACCCAAGCAATTGTTGTGTCCTTTTCAAATGAACTATACACTTGTTAATGTTTGTATCCTAATGTGAATTCATGAAGATTAAAGAAAAGAGAATTTCATATCACATGTTCTAAGTTGTAAGCACATACAAGCTTATGAATACTCATAATTATCATTAATCTGTGTGTTATAGTTGATTTATATACTTTAAAAAATAATTTTCTATTTAATAGTGATAATAGCCATACATATTTTTAATTTAAGTAAAGACATGCAACTTTAGTTAAAAAAAGTCATTTTATTTAATTAATTTTTGGAAAAGATGAATGCATTATTACAAGTGGCATACAACATTTAATATAATTAGAGAGAAATAAAAGAACATAAGCGCATAATTTCATTCAATCTAATTAATTCCTAAGGATGATCATATTAAACAAGATCATTTAAATCAAACCAAAGTTCTTTAATGCCATTTTTCATGTTTGATTTGATTTAAGGAATGTGAGAAAGATTTGTTAATCTTAATAACATCCCCATATGTGAATTAATTTGATTTAATCAAATGCAATTAGGTTGATTTTATGAATTGGTTAAATTAAGCATGGATTAAATCAATTAATTAAACCCTTACCTACGTTACCTTCAGGTAATTAATTAAATAATTATGAGTTAATATGATATGCAAATAAATTGGAACATAAATAGGAATGCTCCTATGAAATGAAAGGGGCCTAATGCAATTAGCCCATAAGCATTAATTAATTAAGCTTAAGGAACATACTTAATTACTTTTATGATTTTCTCACACATGTGAGCTAACCATAATTTCATTAGCTCTCTTTAGGTTATTGAACACCCAAAGTACTACCCAAGGATTCATTAGAGAAATTAGATTTAATTAAAATTTTAATTTAATTTATCAAAGGATTAATCCATTAATTCATTTTTCTCTTTCTAAATTTTTAACTTTTGATTATCTTTTGAAAATGAGATGGACTTAAGGGAAAAAGTTTGGAAAAGAAGTCACAACCTAATTCCATAAGTTATCCATTTAATCAAGCTTAAATTCATTAATTAACATTTTTTTGGTTGAAAAGAGAGGCAAAATTAGGGAAAGGATTAGGGGGGAAGCCCTAATCTCATTCCATAAGCCTATTTGCTATTCAATAGCAATTAGTCCAAATAATTAATTAATTACTATTCATATACTTAATTACAATAGATTAAGTTAAGAAGGTAATTAGGGCTTAATCAATCAATTTAAATAATTAAGCAACACATAAATTCCAAGAAATATAGAGGAGGCAGAGGTCATCCCCCTAAACATCTTCAAAAAGTTTGAAATCAATTGAATGATTAATTAAAGAGTAATTAAGCTAGTTAAATTTATAATTAAACCTTAATTAAGCCAAAATTATTATTCAAAATTAATTAACAATAAATTTAATGGATTCCTCTCTGAAATACCTTTAAAACGAGCACTCATTTGCATTTTTTGAATTTTTCTATAATTAGTTATGAATTTTGGAAGTTTCAACATTAAAAAAGGATTAATTAACCCTAATTAAAGCCCCAATCCGGTTCAGTGCCATGTGGCATGCTGACGTGGTACGTTAACGCGAAGTGCTTTCCACGTGGTGCCATGGGATTAGTTATTTAATTTGTCACATCACACGACTGAGTCCGCTAGAGGCGGACACGCTTTCTTGTGAGTCGTCCGATCTAAGATCAAATGTCCCCGATCAAACTCACAGTTGAGTAGGATTAATTCAGTTGATCTAGGGTGGTTTGATCAAGACCATCCATTCTGATCATGCGAAACGGATGGTCTGTGATTGTCTCCTCCTAGCGATAAGAGGCGGAGACCGTCTATCATTCTTTGCTTGATCTAAGCTCACCTGAGCTCAAATAGAGATAGGTCCATTGGGCTTAAGAGAGGATTTGGCTTGGTTTGATTTAGTTTGATTTAGTTTTGGATATTTGAGTTTATATCTTATTTATGTTTTTGAGTATAAATGAAGATACAAATGATTCATGAAGAGATTAATCAATTTTAGGTTGAATTGGGAGGAGGGGCTAGGTTTATGGAATTCCTAAAGCTTTAAGGAGGATTTTGATTTTGGATTTGATTATAGGTTCTAATCATTTGGTTTGGAATTTGGATTTGGATTTGGTAAATGATTGAGCGATTGAATTGATCTTGGAGAAAGTCAATTGAATTTGGATTGATTTTAATTTGGTTAAGGCTAAGTCCATAAGATGAAATCAAAGGGCTTGGGAAGGGTTTTAATTTTGGATTTGATTATGGCTTTCAATCATTTGGTTTGGAATTTAGATTTAGATTTAGTATTTGAGTTGGATTTGAGGTTTGGTTTAAGGAGGAAAGCATGGATTGGGTTTAGGCTATAGGGTAAGTAAGTCTTCCTAAGTCACTAAGGCATAAATTCTTACCCTAAGTCTACAGGCTTAGGTTAAGTGTTCACCTAATCACTAGAAGTGTCTTAAGACTAAGGGGCTCTTAGTGTCTACAAGAGTCCTAGATCTATGATGTGAAAGTTGAGAACTCACTCAAAAGTGAGGTTGACAAGCGCAGTGTCAGGAAAACTCCCTATAGGAATCGCCTGACTCTCTTGAGTTGAGATAAGTCCCCCGACACTCTCGGTGTAGCCAGGTCGAGCTCAATCTATGTTTTCCACCAGGTTTGATGGTCATTCTCACTTTGGAAGATGTAAGTCTGCTATGCATTCCTTTTAGCACGACCATTGCACATTGACGGGAAGCCCTAGGTTGGGTTCGATCTATTATACATCAATAGGTCACCCTAGTGGCTGGTCCACCTTACAGATGTAAGTTACGCTACTTTCTTCATGGTACATCCATTTCACACTGAAAGACACCCTTTAGGTTGGATAGTCTTACCCTTCGATCGGTAGACTACCCCTTTGGATCGATAAATCTGAGATAGGCCAAGGCCGACATAGCCCCTTCGGTCGGTCCATTGCACGATTGGATCCATCAAATGAAATTAATCCTGACTACTATTGAGCTGACATAAGTCTCTAATGACATTCACTTAGTAGTCACCTTAAGTTGGGTTTGATTTATTTCACCATCAATAGGTCACCCTAATGATTGTTCCTTACTTTGGAAGATGTAAGTCTACAATGCTTTCTTCCTTAACACAGCCATTGCACACCGAAAGGCAACCCTTAGGTCAGATAGTCCTACCCTGTGACTGGTAGACTACCCCTTTGGACATATAAATCTGAGATAAGCTAATGTTGACATAGCTCTTTCTCAGTGAGTCCATCACACAATAATAGGGTCCACAACATAACACACCAAATTAAATTAAATCAAATCAAATCAAATCAATATAAATCAAATTAATCATCAGGACTACTCTTGAGTTAAGGTAAGATCCCCAGTGGTACTCACTTAATAGTCACCTTAGGTAGGGTTTGACTTGTTGTGCCATCGACATATCACTCCAACGACTGATCCCTCCTTTGGAAGATTTAAGTGCTTTCTTCTAGTACTGATTGCACCAAAAGAAAACCACTTAGGACAAATAGCTACACCTATGCGGTGGACTACCCTTTAGTTGTAAATCTAAAATAGGCCAAAGCCTTAGTGGCTCCTTCTTAATGGGTCCATCACACACCGATAGGGTCCATAATAAACTAAATTCAAAACCAACCTTCCTAGTGGAGTCAAATTAAATATATCGAACAAATCAAACTTCACCCAAAAGGTTCAGTTAGTCTCTAATGAAACTAAATAAAAAAAATCTCAAATTCAACCAGCTTATGTCGGATGTACCCTCAATTCAAAATCATTCTCTAATGGAGCCATAAGAAATCCAATCAAACTCTTATCCCAGAATAACTTTGAACACTTCCCAGTGGAAGGTTCACATTCCCAATCTCTAGCAGATTCAAATCCATATCCCTAGTAGATATGCCTCAACCTAAATTAAAATAAATAAATTAAAATTAATTCAATCTTGATCCCTAGTGGGTTATAGATTCTTATCCTTAGTGGATACACACCAAAACTAATCATATTCTGTCAAACTCAAATTCATACTGGGATAGCTTGAACCTTCCCTAGTGGAAGGTTCATATGCTCAATCAATAGATTTCTCTTTTTTGCCCTTAGCATAAACCTCTCACATGTCATGCCCAATGCATGTGTAATCCCTAGTGGATCTTCCTTCATGTCCTTAACATGAAATTCCAACCAAGTCTTCTTTGCTCTCTTATGCCCTTTGGTTGAGTTGCATTACACTAAGATTGTGATTATATCTACCATTTGGACTTAGGCATAAACCATTTTGTTAGTACTTGCAATCCAATAGTCATTGATTGTCTCGATTGCGTTAATATGTGGTGTGCCTTGTTAGTTACACACTATGGGGTCCTTTTGTTGACCTCACTTTTGGTGTGAGTTTTCAACCTCTTCTTTTTATACCTAGGATTCTTCTAGACACTAAGACTTCCTTAGTCATAAGATACTTTGAGCAATTAGGTGAACACTTAACCTAAGCCTAAAAACTTAGAAGGGTTAACCATAGGATTAGGCTATGCCTTAGGGATTAAGGAGACTCACCTACTCTATAGCCTAAATCGACCTATGTTCACCTTATCAAACCAAACCTCAAATTCAATTCAAATATCAAAATCCAAATTCAAATCAAATCAAATGATTGAACCCCATGATTGAATCAAAATCAAAATCCTTCTAAGCTCTATGATTTATCTTATGGACTTAGCTTTAGCAAAATCCAAATCAATCAAAATTAAATTGATTTTCTCAAGGATCAATTCAACCCTTCAATCAATTTATCAAATTCAATTTCTAGCTCAACTTCAAATCATGATCCAAACCTAAATCCAAATCAAATCAAATCCAAATCCAAACCCTTAAGCCAATTCCATGGACTTAGCCAAATCTCATCCAAATCAAACCTAACTCAATTGATTTTCTCATAAATTAATCAATCCTTCAATCATCACTTCAAGCCATACCAAAATCTACAATCAAATCAATCAAGCCAAGGTCAAACCTAACTTAACCCATTTGATCCAAAATATTCAAATAAACTCCAAATCACCTAAGTCAAAATAAAATCAAATTAAATCAAAATTAAACCAAAGTAAATTGAATCAAAAACTTGAAATCAATGCATAAATACAAATAGACTAAAAAATAAATCAAGATGGGACACAAAATAGCAAATAGGT